>JAVJIF010023318.1:0-20000 GCA_038442645.1 Agave tequilana
ACCTCTATTTGGCATAGGCTTTTGACCAAAGCCCATAAACTGCTCTGTATTCTGGCTACGATCACTGGAAGGAGAGCGATAGACTTCCCGTAGGCAAACAAGACCGCCGGGTATACCACATCAGCAACGATTACTTCATGCGGCAGCGTTGGCACCACACAACGCTTCAGCCATAGCATGAGAAAGCCCGCCAATAGAGCTCAGTCAGAAAATGGAAACTCTGTCTTGGTGATGAAAACTTTCAAAACTGTATCGAGTTTGAAAGTATCCTCGTTCGACTCAGTAGTGTAAAAGCTTGTGGAGGCATTGATCCTCTCAGTAATCTCCTCGTCCGTGCAAGGGGCCAGACTAGTCACTGAACTATCCTTCTCATTTATGCCATTGAATAGATATCTCGCCCAGGACATCTGCTTGACACCCCTGTTCCTCAGGAGGATATCTGCCCGCATGATGTTAAAGTGGCAACACTTCTTAGTATATCTCATACACCTAAGGGTCCTCTTTCTCAAAAGGTTAAGCTCCTCAGAAGTCGGGACGTATTCTTCATAAGGAGCATCTCCTATAACTAGCAGTTTGGTAGGAAATTGAAGATCGAGGAGTAACTTCTTCGTTTGATTGTAAAGAAAATTACAACGGATCAATAATCCTTTATAAGAGAGGGGAGATATTCAAGCTTAAATCTCCCCTTTGTTTAATGCCGAGTTCTTGATGTAGCGATCGAAAGTGAACCTTATTTTCTGTTAACTGGGCGAACGTCAGGATCTCTTAGGAATCCTCTCTTTGGATGGTGGACGAAGTAACATAACTTCTGTCCAACAAGAATCTCAAAGAGATGGTAGGCGAAAAACAAACATGTACGCAGCAAGTTGTTAGAAGAGTTGAACTCTCTCTTTCTTTCAGCTGGAGATCTTGGTCTTTCTATGGCTTACAACTGAAGTTCTTCTAACCGGATTTTTTTCGCCTCTCTTCCATATCAAACTAGGCTATTTATAGAGGTTTCAGGGGGTAAACGTGTCCCCTAAAAACACTCCATAATGGGGGTTAACTCCCTCATTATGTGGGCAGTAATTGACCCAGTAATGAGGGCAGTTATAACTGAGACGTAGTTTTTGAGTCTTGTGTCTTGCTGCTGAAGTAATGCTTGGGAGACGCGAGTTTCTATTTCTACGTTAAGCTTCACATGAGACGCTGGCTTTGGACTCTGCGTCTTGGTACTGGCAATAATGCTGAGACGCGGCTTTCACGCTCCGCGTCTTAGACCTTGCAGTGATGCTGAGATGCGAGTTTCAACCCTCGCGTCTTGGTGCTGGCGCTGATGGCGATGATTAGTCTTGCGTCTGGAGTTTGGATTCTGCTTTTTGACGACTTGTCTTCAGTGATTTTTAGATAGCCTACAGAACCCCCTCTAAAGTTTTTGATATTCCGCAGTTGACTGGGACTGATTTTGAAATACTTTGGACTCTGGTTGAATTCATACTTCTCATGATTGGACTGACAATCATTTGAGATACTCTGAGCTTGATCCTATCCGGAATGTGGTCTTCGTGAGTATACTGTTAAACCCCTTTGAAGCCACCGAGATGATCATGGTGAGTGTCTAGATACGAAGTCCACCTTCTCAGTGCTCTGACGCTGGTTGAGCAGCTAGGGAGCCACCTGAAGAGCTCAAGACCCTGGAGAATGCTGGCTCAATAGATGAGGCTCGGTCGACACTGAGTATGCTTCTTGATGCTCAAGAACATGAGCGAAAGGAGATGAGGTGCAAATAGCTAAAGAGCCCACCATCTCTAGCATTTTCTAAGGTGACCACCAAAGACTGATTGGCGATTCCTAGGAATCTAAAATCGTCATACAGAGTGTAAAGCAAGTTATCACCACTGCTCGAATTACCATTGCCAGGGCGCAAGCCTTGATCGAAACCAATGAGCAGAAACTTATTGCTGCTAGAAAAGGACTGGAAAGGCTGGAAACTGCCAGGACACAGGTTCAAGAAAACCTTTCTGCTCCTTCCTCTACGTTGAGTCTCTTTAGGCGCAACTGGTTACGAAGAATTTTTGTCTGAGGAAGAGCTGCGGGTCGAAGCTCTGGTGGAGGCTGAAAGGGCACGTCAGCAGGAGATGCATCGCCTCCGGGAACAAATATGTTCTTTTTGCGAAGCAGGATTATTAGCCTTCTTGTCCTTTTTATTGTCCCCTTTTTTTTGTAATACTTCATTTGTCAATAAGAGTGTCTGTATTACTTTTATCATTTTTTAGTCAAAAAATAAAAGTCTTCAAAATTTTTCTCATCTTTATCCTTTTCGATTCTTTGCCGCTATAGATAAACTCAGTTTTCATAACCGGAATCCTTGGCTATTTGTGAAAGCGCAATCTTTAGTTGTTTTGTAGAGTACGACCATGAACAATAAACTCAGGCTGAACTGAGTCCTTGAGCGGGATGTGACTCTCATTCGTAAAGGAGACGCGGTTCTGGGAAACGCGACCCTGACTCATTACTGGAGACGACATTTAGGCTCATCAAGGAAGACACGCGAACCTTTCTTTTTGATAAGACGCGGCTCTGGCTTAAAAACAAAAAGGCGTTATTTTGAGAAACGAATTTGTGTTCTTCAGTAAAGGGAACGCGACCTTCATACTTATGGAAGGACGCGGATCCATGACGTAGATCTATGGACGCGGCCCTTGATTCTGTCAGGATGCAGAATTCAGGATGCAGTGGAGACGCGGTCTTAGGCTCCTCAAGACTGACGCATGTCTCAGCTAGTTGATGGGGTTACAGTACTGGCTCAATAGAGACGCGGCTCTGGTCCCTTGATAGGGCACAACTCAAGCTACATTAAGTTTATGATGGAGATGTGGCTTTCATCTTGCAATGGAGGCGCAGTTCTGGGCTCCTTGAGAATAACGGGCGGGTCTCCGCTGGTTGTTGAGAACGAGGACTTCAGGACGCAGCCTTTAAGTCTTGTGAATTGGTGTGAACTCAAGATGCAATTTGGTGGACCTAGCTTGCTGAGGAGATGCAACTTTAGACCGCTTCAAAAGACGCGATAGTGACCCCTTCAGTAGGGATGAAGGAACGCAGCCTTCTTTGGGTTCATGAAAGGACACGGGTTTTCAGGACGTGACCTTTGAGTCTGCGCCTGAAGCAGCCTCCTAAGAGTCACATGCAGCCCGTCTTAAAGATCTTGTTAGATCTTTAAATGCCAATCGGCATTGACAATTGGGGACTTGTATCCTTTAATATTTCCTAAAGTGGCAATCCACGCGTCAACTCCTTATTGGACTTTGACGTTCGTGTGAGAATTAAGGATGATGGCTTTGATTTTTATGCCATTAATTATAAGACTCATGGCTTGCCTATAAATAGGCCTCATCCCTTAGCAATCTATTATTCAGACTGTTTCTCTTTAAGAGCATGCACTCTGAGTGTCTTCGTTTTAATTTATCCTCCTTCCCTTCAAAGAGATGTGTTCCAATGAACAACAAGAACTCAAAGCTTTCATACTTTGCTTTAATCTTTTTTCAGAGATTATCACTGTCAAGTGATTTCAAGATAAAAAGCATCGCTTTAAGTATCCTATACGGTTGCGCCTTGATGCATAAAGTTCACTTCTAGAGAATTCTTCTCTGGGTAGGAACCAGTTGTTTCCATGAAATACTCAGTCCCATCGAGTTTCTATTTTCCTGTCCGTTGAAGAAATTTGATCGCTTGAACTTCTCTTGAAATCTGATTGATGCGCCCGTGTTTGGAGGTCACGTCTTTCAGCCTTCTTGAAGAAGCGTGAGATCATTTTGAACTCTAACTCACAAATCCTTTGACGCGAGCGTGATAAACTCTGTGCTTGGATCTTGAGACGCGAGCTATGTACATAAAGCCCGCGTTTGAGGTTCTTAACTTAAAGATTTTAATTCTTTCAAAATCTCTGGACTTAGATGTGGCAACCCCTGTTTTTCAAACGCGGCGCGACGACCTCTGCTGCGTTGGGTTACTTCGCGTCTTTTATCTCGGACGCGGGTCTCAAACCAGACTGCGTTCAGATCTGCACTAGTCAATTCTGTGTTTGAAGTTCACAGCTTCAACTGCGTCTGCCCTTCAGCTTATACCTTTCTATCTTAGCAGAATTTTAACTCTATGGTTTCTTGCTTCTTGTAGGTTCTGGCAGCTTCAGTCAGTCTTTCACATTTTCGCTGGGCCCTTGGGATAATATTTTGACCAGCGAGCTTATTCGATTGGCGAGCATTCAGGCTATCAAAGCTCCTGTTCATGGGCGAGGAGGATTCGCGCGGTTAATGACATTCGTCAAGGCCTTATTGGACATGATGCATCAACAATGCCCGAGTTTGTCATGGTCAAAGTGGGTATGGTGGTGGGTATTGTCCTCTTGCAGGTCACGGGAAAGAGGACGTCACCTGTAAGGTCTCAGATCCTCTCTTCACCAATCTTACCCCCAAAAGTGACATCGATGAAAAACTCATGCTCATTAGATGACTTTCTGGTGGTGGAGATGTTCATCAATAAAGGGCCATGGCCCACACCAGTTGGTCAGGTGGAATAAAAAGGTTCTGCTGCATTTAGACCTCAAGAAACACCATTGTTCTTGGTCAGCGATGAGCTTCTTCAATGTTTACATCATGCAACATGATGTAATCGACATCCGATTATCTCAATCATTGATCAGCCTTTCTTCGGTGCTCTTCCAAACATCTTGTATCTAGAGTAGTGAAAATATCTCGAGGAGTGAGCGCAAACTTTTACTGAGAGAGAGGGACTTTTTTGTACTCTATTGTAACACTCAATCTTATTGTATAAGAGAACATTTTGTATCACTTTCATATGTTTGAATATTAATAAAGTGACACTTTTGACACTTTTTCTCATCTTCTTATATTGTCTTGAATTCCTTTTTCGCATTGAAAATCAGACAAGTAGAAGTAAGAACTTTTGACTCACTCAAAATGTGATAATAACCTTAACAAGTCAAAGTTAGGGAAAAATTCCGTTTCAGGAATTTAAGAATGCTATCAAAGGTGTGATGTTAACTTAACAGGAGTAGGATAGTTTCTGTAGACTTGCTAATCCATAAATGAGAATGACAAGTGAAATTTACACTCCCACGGAGGATTACAAATGAGTATTCATCAGAGTTTGGCATTAACTTGACTAGGACTCAGCTGGGGATTTAATGAAAACACTGCTAGAGGTGTAATATTAACCTAACAATGTTTTTAAGTAGACTTGTTATTCTATTGACGAGAGTAACAAGTGAAACTAGACCCACGGGAGATCTTGACGAACTTTTACCGTTAGAGGCATGATGTTCCTTAACGGGTTGGATTAAATATTGTCAGAAGTGTAATATTAACTTGACAAGGACGTGGGTCAAAGGTGTGGTATTAACTTGACTCAATGAGCGTTTCAGCTTCGTTTGGAAAAACTAAAAACATCACTGTCATAGGTGTAATGTTAAACTTGACAGTGAAGGTAATGTTAGAGGTGTAATTTTGAACTTAGCATTGGTCATCTCGACTTCGATAGGGAAGTTCGAGGAAAAGTTATTGCCATAGGTGTAATATTGAACTTAGCAATAAACTAGACGCTAGAGGTGTGATGTTAAACTTAGCAATGCTCATCTCAGCTTCGATATGGAAGCGTGAGGGAAAGTGACTGTCAGAGGTTTAATATTGAACTTGGCAGTAGCTTAATCACTATTAGAAGTATAGTGTTAAACTTAACAGTAATTTGTTAGAGGTATAATATTAACTTGATAAACATTGATTTGCGAAAGGAGCAATTTGAAGACTCATCATTCTATTGATGAGAATTAACAAGTGAAATTTGGAATGTCAGATGTGTAATTTTGAACTTGATAAATTTGAAGACTTGCTGCTCCATGTAGAGGAGGGACAAGTGAAGTTCGAACTCGCTAGGGAGTATTGAAAATTTTCATTGTCAGAGGTATAGTGTTAACATAGAAATGATTGCATTTGTGGATCTACCACTCTATGGAAGAAAATTGGTAGAGGCTTTTGATGGAAAGTAAACTGAACAGTCAGAGTTTTAATTTTAACGTGACAAACGTTGATTTCCTGGGGACATGGAAAATTCGCCGTTAGAGGTGTAATATTAACATAAAAGCGAGGATTTTTAAAGAAGTTAATTGTCAGAGGTTTAATTAATATTAACTTGACAGAATCCACTGGGGATTGAAAAATCTGGTTTGTCCGAGGTTTAATATTATCTTGAAAAAATCCACTGAGGATTAGAAAATCTGATTTGTCAGAGGTTTAATATTAACTTGAAAGAATCTAGTTCATTTCATTAGGCAGATGAACACCGGTATTTTTGTGGTCCTACCATTTTGTGGGTGAGAATTGGTAAGAGATTTTGGAGGAGAGAGTGAGACCAAGTCCCTAGGATTTTTAGCAAACCCTCAGTTATCAACGGATTTGGCGTACCTTTATTAACTACCATTTGAGTTGGGCTAGCTATGCTATTACCCTCAGCACGATGAGTTGTCAAAGACTTATGTTGAGCTTAAAGCCAACATTTTCCTCTATCCTTAGCCGTCGAGGCATCGGATGTCAATCAGAAGATTAACTAAGCTAACACCAAAGTTTCGCATTTTGTTTTTTTATTTACATTATGCATCATGATGCAGCCAGTGCTCAATTAGCTTGACACTGATCTACCGTGATGTGATCTAGCAAAGGAAAGAAGCTCTTCTTGGATCTGGAGTTTTGATCAGAGGTGTAGTATTAACTTGATCGAGGAAGAGTGCTATCAAGGATAGTATTTCTTCAAAATTTTGCCGTTGATTGGCATCATAAGCATATCACCATCTGAGGTTATGAGGCGATACGCTTCATTTGAGTAGACCGACTTTACTACAAATGGTCCTTCCCATTTGGGTTAAAATTTCCCTTTTGTCTTATGAGTCATCACCATAGGTCTTCTAACAGCTAAGACAAGGTCACCTTTCTTGAAAGTTCGCTCCTTGACTTTCTTGTTGAAGGCTCTGGTAATTCGAACTTGATAGAGCTCGATTGCTATTGAGCTTGTAGACGTTTATCATCTAAAGCCTCTAGCTCTTGGAGTCGCAGTCGATGCTCTCCTCATTTGTCATCTTTACTGTCAAGGCAACGTGTAGAGATGGGATTTGGATTTCTAGAGATAGTACTGCTTCACACTCATATACCAAAGAGAATGGTCTAGCTTTTTGGGGTTCGAACCGTTATACGATAGGCCCATAAGCATTCACCTAACCTGTCGTCCCAGTCACGTTGGCTTTTCGGGATGAATTTCTTGAGAAGTTTTCCAATAGTCTTATTGAAAGCTTCTGTGAGGCCGTTAGCAGCTAGGTAGTATGATATTGAGGACACACTCTGGATTTTGAACTTATTGCAGAACCTCTGAAAAGCCTGACTGATGAATTGGGGTCCGTTGTCATGGACAATTCGTCTTGGCACACCAAAACGGTAGATGATGTGATGCTTTAGGAATTTGATCACATCAGATGTCTTTACTTCCCTCAAAGGAATAACCTCAGTCCATTTAGAGAAGTAATCGGTTATAGCTAAGATGAACCGATGTCATTTGGATGATGGTGGGCTGATAGGGCCGACTACGCCCATCCCCCACATCTCAAATGGCCAGGTAGAGGTTGTAGAGCGAAGATATCCTGGTGCTTGATGGATAAAATCACCATGGACTTGGCAGGCGTATCATCGTTTGGCATAGGTGATGGCATCCTGGATCAGCTTAGGCAAATAATATTCCAGTCTTCGGAGTCGGTCTCCAAGCTTCGGACCAGGCTGATGAGCTTCACACATGCCATCATGCGCTTCTTGGAGTACTTCCTGCGCCTCCTTTTGTGATAGGTAGTGGAAGAGGATCCCGTCATGTAATCGGCGATACAGTGTGCGTGTGATCGCATTATAGTAGAATTTGGGAGATTTCCTTCTAATGGCAGCCGCTTCTTTGGGATCATCAGGCAGGATGCCGTACAAGGCATAGTCGATGTAAGGGAATCGCCATCCCTAGGCTCTAGACTGGCTGACGTCTCAAAAGCTTCTTTGACATGACAGTCTCCTGTCGGCTTTTGATGATCTTCAAAAGTGACTCTTGGGCGATACAAGTCGTGGTTGTAGACAAGTATTTTCTCTATTACTCCAGCTGGAACGGCTAAAGAGGTAGCAAGAGATGCCAATGCATCTTCGTGTGCATTTTGCTGGCGTGGTACATGGTCGATGTAAAGTTTCTGAAATTTTTAGCCATAGAGATAGTTGCGCTGTAATAGGATATTAAGTCTTCATGCCTGACTTCGTACTCTCCGCGGACTTGGTTAACGATGAGTTTAGAGTCACCGTATGCTTCAAGATTTTTAACGTCAATCTCATCGACGATTTGTATTCCAATCAAGAGGGCATTGTATTCCGCTACATTGTTAGAGCAGGGCTCAATTAATGAGAAAGCTTAAGGGGCCACATAGTTCTGTGGGGAGACTAGTACTACCCCCACTCCTGCTATCACATGCCCTTGCGGGCTCGTTCTCGATGCACCGTCGAAGAAGAGTTTCCACACTTGTCTTTCAAAAGATGTCCGGGTCAGACAAACTTCAGCGATTTCGTCTGAGAGATCCTCGTAAATTTCAGTTGCTCTCAGATCTGGATGCTCAGCTAGGAAATCTACCACCGCTTGTCCCTTCACGGCTTTTTATGGTAAAAAGCGCATTCATATTGGGATAGAAGTATGGCCTATTTTGTCAGTCGACCGTTTTGTGACGATGGCTTTATCATGAGCAACCTCAAAGGGTTGACCCTTCATATGACATTTATAGTCTGGCCCACCAAGTAGTGTCACATTTTCTGGACAGTGAACACCAATGCCAAACATTCTTTTTCGATCGGGTTGTACTGATGCTCGGCTCCGATCATAGTCCTACTTAGATAATAGATTGTTTGCTCATATCATTGATCATTATTCTAGGCTTGCAAAGCTCCAAAAGAATAATACATTGCTCGAACGTATATCAGGAAAGGTTTTTCTGACACCAGAGCTGTAAGGACCGATAGTTGCGTGAGATATCGTTTGATTTCCTCGAATGCTTCTTGGGAAGCATCATCCTAGATGAATGAGACACCCTTTTTCATCAATTTGGTAAAGGGTTGACATCTTCTGGAGAGATTTTAGATAAACCTTCGGATGTATGCTAGTTGTCCTTACAATCTTCTAAGCTCGTTGAGATTCCTTGGAGGTTGCATCTCCTGGACAGCGCGGACTTTTTCCTAGTCCAAGTGAATTCCTTTGGATGTTACTACAAACCATAGGAATTTACCGCTGGCCACCCCCAATAAGGATTTGGTGGGGTTCATCTTCAACTGATGTGCTCGAATGATTTCAAAGACTGTCTTCAGATCGGCTATGTGGTCACCTTTGGTGCGGCTTTTCACTGCAATGTCGTCAACGTAGCATTCCACTATTTTACGCATGTGCTCGTGAAAAATTACATTCATAACTCTCTTATATGTTGCCCCCACATTCTTCAGTCTGAAGGGCATGATAGTATAGCAATATACCCCCAGTGGTGTCCTGAAAGAAGTATGTTTTTCATCATCAGGATACAATTTAATTTGATTATACCCTGAGAATCCATCCATGAAGGACATTCGCTCAAACCCGCACGTATTGCCAATCATGACATCTGTAATTGGGAGAGGGAATTTATCTTTAGGACAGGCCCCATTTAGATTGCGAAAATCAATGGAAATTCGGATCTTTTCGTTTTTCTTGGTAACGGGGACGATGTTGGCTACTCAATCAGGATGTTGTTCCCCCCTAATGAAGGTAGAGTTTATAAGCTTCTTAACTTCTGACGGATTGCTTCCATTATTTCTGGACGGAACCGTCGCTGCTGTTATTTGACCGCCTTCACATCTCAATTAATGTTAAGGCGATGCATAGCCACTCGAGGATCAAGCCCAGGCATGTCCTCATAATTTCAAGCGAAAACATCTATATACTCTCGCACAAAAGATATTAAATCTTCTTTCTCGGAGGATGATAGGCTTTCGCTTATAAAGATGGGCTTAAGATTAGCCTCATTTTCTAGATTAATCTGGATGACCTTATCTTCCGTGGATGGTTCACGGTGTTCGAAGCGAATGTCCTAAAGAGTGTTTAGGTTTTTGATCCAAGGATCTGTATGGGACTGAATCATTTCTTCATCTTCGTCTTCCAGGTGGCTTGTTGAAACCATATTCACTGAAAGTTCTCCGAAGATGTTACCGACACTAATGTCCGACTCCCAGATGACGTGCCAAATGAGTAGTTATGGTATAGTAACTCTTCAGATCTAGAGGCTGACAGCATTGGAGGTGAACATAGCCCAAACCCCTGCGAGTTCGATGGTAATAGTCAGGAGCCTTCCCTTTCGGAACGAAAGACTGAAGTAGTATTCTTCTTCCGTTGCCGAAGTTTAACCCAGGACCATTTATCAGATCATACCCCATCCTAACTCAGCATAAGCCAGGTCTTAGCTCTGCCTAAGGCAGTTAGACTGAAGAAGCCTCAAAAAGAGCCAAGTCCTAGGCTCGCCTATATGGTTAAGCCAGACTGCTCCAAAGGGACACAGTCTTAGCCCTACCTGTATGGCAAGACTGACTCAATCTCGAAGAGACTAGGTCACAATTCTTGCTTATATAGCGGATTTAACGGATGGATTCAATAGATCAAGACAGGAACCCTGCATGGAAAGTCTATTTCTAATCAAGCAAGAATGATAGCTTCACCGAGAAGCTGGAAAATAGGGCTGAAGCCCTTCTCTACAAATCAGTCAAAAACGGAATGAAGAAAAAGGGAAATCAATCCCTGAGGTAGCTGATAAAGCTAAGATTAAGGGAGGTAAGCTCCCTAATGTCACCATCCTATTGGTGAAAGTCTCTGGATGACTGAGACTCACCAGTTCTTGGCTGGTTAATGACCAGAGTGGGCGGCCCACTATTTCAGAGATCTGAGTATCCTTCTCTAGACAATCAGGAGGTGCCATGGACAGACTATTTCCCTGAAGAGGACTTCAAGTGTCCTATTTATAGGCCTCATGGCCTGACCACAACGCCGCTACTTCAAGCTTGGAAGCGCGAGCGAATTTATGGCGTTCAAGTAATGAGCCTTGAGAAAGGAAATAGTCTCCCTCGAAATGCGCGCAAAAGGAATAATCTCCCTCGTTAAGGTTATTTCGACCTCGGGAAAGGGAATAATCCCTCTCAAAACTCGCCGAAAAGCAGTTAGCCTCGGGAAAGGAACGTCATTCCAAACGCCGAGTTAACGCGAAGCTATCTAGACGCGAAGCTAGCCAGAATCACGAATCTATGTGACTCCTCGGCGAACTTATTCTAATCCGGAAGTAGGATTGAAAGCAGAGTTGAACTCAATCACTATGGCGATGTTCGCATGTCACATTCCATCAATTGAAGCAATTCAAAGTATTTCGGAGTCTGAACCATCCCGTACAGACTCACGAAAACTTTGAAGGGAGTCTTGTTGACACTTTAAAAAGACAAGATTCCTAACTGGCCTGAATAATATCTAACTTGTTGACATCTACAAAAGACAAGCGGCAGACAAGCTGATGACCAGTTCTTCACCCATCTCAAGGGGACGAATCAGTAACTTGGACTCTACTGATCCGGCGAAGCAGACAGTAAACCAAAAAAAAGCTCGTGAGAAGGCCCAAGCCGGTCCGGGGACACTAAGTTAGCTCAACACTTAGCCCCACATGAGCCCACAAGATGAGTCTTACATGAGAAACTGAAATTGCTTAGTATCGCAAAGAGTCCCCTCGCGAACCTCGCTGCAAGAGGTGCTCAGTTAACTCCGCAGGCGGTTCACTTCGCCTAAAATCCTATGCAGCCGCGCAGAAGGCTAATGGGTAGCTTCGCCACGAAAGTATCCAGCTGAAGAGCTTTCTTTCTAACTTCGCCAGACGCTTCCCCCAGCTCCGCTGCGAGCTCGACGAAGTAGCCCCGCTGCGGGTCTTTTATGGTCACCTTTGACCAATTGAATCTCCAGATGAGATCAAATCTATTCAAGATCAAATCTAATCGAGATCAAATCTGAGATCAAATTTGGCAATTGTCTACCATAATCTCTTGACTCTCCTAAAACAAGTAAGAAGATCAGGGAAATCTTTCAGTTATTTGGAAAGAATCAAAGCGGATCAGGAGATCAACATTACCTGCTATTCCTAACTTCGCAAAAGCTTATTCTAACCTCACGGCGAGGCTAATTTCTAGATTTAAACAGATTGACTCAATCTATTTTCAAACTTTCAATGGGCAATTATACCCCTACTCTCCCTATAAATAGCCCACTAGGAGCATACAAAGACACACACACAGAGGCTGAAAGACAGAGGAAAGAGGAGAGACGACTAAAAATAGAGACCATTCTCTTGCTTCTAAGAATTCAGAGAACTACTTCTCTAATCAGGGTGCTAATACCCTGAGATCTTCCTCCCTCTCAAGGAATCTCCGGAACCAAGTGAGAAGGAATGCCCAAGTGGAGGCAGTTTGAGAAGTAACAAGAGGGTTCTACCAACCTTCTGTTCTCCAATTCCCCAAACCAGGCGAGAAGGGAATCCCATCAGGCAGCAGTCTGATTGTCTGATCGATCGCATCGTCAAAGGGATAAAGTGATCGCGCGCTGATAAGATTCCTACAGGCACACTTTCTCAGAAATCTCAGAGAAGATCTACCTGTAATTTTCTTTATTTTAAAGAATTACTTGTAATTTAGCTCCTCGACCCCTTTTTTGTAAGTTTTCCCCTTTGCAAAAATCTATGAAAAATAGTTATAACCGAGACGCAGGTTTTGAGTCTTGCGTCTTGCTACTGAAGTAATGCTTGAGAGACGCGAGTTTTCAGTTCTGCGTTAAGCTTCACGTGAGACGCGGGCTTTGGACTCTGCGTCTTGATACTGCAATAATGCTGAGATGCGACTTTCACGCTCTGTTTCTTGGACCTTGCAGTAATGTTAAGACGCGGATTTCAACCCTCGTGTCTTGGTGTTGCGCTGGTGGCGATGATTAGCCTTGCGTCTGGAGTTTGGATTCTACTTTTTGACGACTTGTCTTTAGTGATTTTAAGACAGCCTACACTAGCCCCGAGCTTCATATAGCTCATGAAGAGCTAGCCCCATCTCTCCGGCTGGGATAAAAAATGTGCCCGTTAAAAGATTATAATGCTCCAGGACGCCATAAAAATTATGGGAACTCTACGGGAGGCCATATTGGACGGCCCTGACCGAGTGATATAAGCCCACCTGCTACAGCAGAGCCCCGAGCTCAACGAGAACAAATCCAACCATTCTACCCCACCATGATTTATCGGTAGAATAGACCCACCTGAGCGGACGAAAGTCAACAGGAAAATCACTCCTAACTTTCAAAAACTGATTGATAAAGGTAGCGCCAAGCTGAGGGGTTTCTCCTTTCGGATATTCAGGCCTAACTAATCCGGAAAATAAACCGAAGACATCTTTCCCATGGCCAGCAGAGTAAACTTCTTTGGCACCTAATCTGCCGAGAGAGACGCCAGAGACAAACCGAGAAAGATCCCAATCCGTCGTACGATGAACGGACATATGTTAAGATAGGATAAGAAATACATCCTTTCCATATTGGGAAGGAAGAACCTCCTGTCCCCTATCTGACAGAGCCACTTATAATCTCCATGATGCAGAATCCTATCATCCTCATCAATGGGGTCACCAAAGAGGAAAGCAGGCTTCCATAATGAAGTGCGGGAATCCGTCTCAAATAGCCCATCAGAGATAATCTCCCGAAGGGTCACCATACTGACCTTGGAGATCCTCTCCTTTCGCTCTTTTGACTTACCAGTACTCAGAGGGGCAGTCCTCTGAGGCATAATGGTCAGATTACGATCAGCGCTACCTACGCGCCTAAAGTGGCACTTCTTGGACAAGGAGTTAGAAGAATATCGCACTGCAAAGAATACAATACTTAGACAGGAATCTGAAAGAAAATGGCTAGATGTTTAAAATTTAAACGCAGGAATGAATCTAGACGCATAAATCAGTAATGTAATACCTTTGTTTTGTAATACTTTAAGTAAAATAAAATAAAATAAAAAGAAATAAATATATATATATATGTTTATGCCAAGTCTCAAACTCTGTTCCTTTGTACTAAATCCTAATACCTAAACCATAATGCCACATTGGCGTGTGGTTAAGTAGGAGAGCTAAATTATTTAAACAACCCGAAGTCAAATTTAAAATTCAAATTTTTAACTGAAAGATCTCAAGAGATCTTTAGGGATTTATATTCTAACAACCCGATTTTTTTATCTTAATAATCTGGATTTTTATCTTAACAAACTGATTGCTAAAAATCCTAATCTAAAAGATTTTATCCTATTATATTACCGTAACTCTTTTATCCTGTTTCTTTACCAACAAAAAAAGAAAAAAAAGAGCTATAGTTAGAAAGAAATCTAAACCCAGCATTCTTCCTCATCCCTTCACCGCTTCTTGGAACAGATCGTGATGGAAGAACGTGTTCGAGGCTTGGAGATTGAGGAGCAGACGAAGGGCATCTATCCAAGTAGGTTTAAATTTTTATGAAGTAAAAATTTTATTTTAAAGTGTCATGATTTGATTTGTTTTCTTATTTCCAACAAGAATTCTTATCTAGATTAAATTGTTGAACTAAAATTTAATAATCCATCATATTTAAAAATTCTCTTATGAAACGTAAATTCCCTAAGATCTAGATAATTGAATGAATTATAAATTAATGATATACCATGTTTAAATTTCTCCTTGTCATGAATTTTGATCTCATATATATATATATATATATATATATATATATATATATATATATATTATATATATAAATTGTATGAAAAAAATCAATTAAATTTAATACCATGCTTAGATTTATTTTTTCCCAGGAATCATTACTATATCACCCTTGTTTAAATAGAACATATATAAGTAATGAATTATTACCCCAATTAGGTTATAGAAAACTTTAAGGAAAAAAAAGGGGGAAATTTTGGAATATTAAAAAGAAAAAGAATTGGTTTGGATCTAATAATTTGCATATTCAATAAATAAGCAAATAAATAAATTTCCTTCCACAAAGAAAATTTTAGAACCTAACCCTAATAATCTAAATTATATGTAAATGATAATGTATCAATGTATTTATTTATGGAGAACAATTAGAAAAGATTCGAAGTTTATCTATATATATAGGTATGTAAGTATGTATGTATATATAAAATAGACTAAAAAAGGGATGGAGCAAACTACTCTCGGCCAAAGGCCGAGAGCAGGGGGCTGCACAGACCCAGGCCAGGTCTGTGTAGCAGGGTTTGCACCTGACTCGGGTGCAGACCCGCACCCGGTTAGCCAGGCCCAGTGGCCTGGACAGCCACTGGGCCAAAGTAAAAAAAAAAAGAAAAAGAAGAAAGGGCCTGGCCAGAGCCCAGGTCCAGTCAAAAAAAAGGGAAAAAGAGAAATAAATGAAAGGGCCTGGCCAGAGCCCAGGTCGAGTCAAAAAAAGAAAGAAAATGAGAAATAAATGAAAGGGCTTGGCCAAAGGCCCTGGCCCAGTCAAATAAAAGCCTGGTTCATTGGGCCAGGCCAGAAACCAGAATCCAAAAACTAGAGGGGAAAAAAAACAGAGATCATATTACTATTGTCACTGGGTAAGACATTGTTTTATTATCACATAATCATTGTTATTGTTATTGTTCATACCCAGTAACTTAGATGACATAATCATTTGATAACTTACACCTGGGGATGGGGAAATTGATAAAGGAGATGGTGTTGGTATTTGGGTGGACTTAGGATATAGGTTGCACAGCCAAAATACGGTTCCACTGCAGGGTTACAGGAGATGACTGACATCTCGTATTGTTCATATTGTTATTGTTATTGACACATTGTTATCGTTATTGATATTGACTACCTAGCGGTAGGACCTGGTTCAGCGCCAGGTGATTGGGCCGTGGTTCTGGGCATGTACGGAACCCACCTAAAACACGAATTACCGTCTCTAATTTTCAGTTTCAAATAACAAGACATTAAGAATAAACATGCATAGACATATTGGCAACATGACTCTATCTGGACAAATTACAATTTATAAATAGTTACGTGGTGTATATTACCGCGCTTAAACATGGTTCTGATATGCTAGTTATTAGTATGATAAACTATATTTAGCTATGCATGTTGTTGTTATTTCTGCATGTTGCATTATATTCCCTCTTTTTATCACTCACTTAGGTCACTATTGACGACCCTGAGTTTGCTTGCTCAGGTTCTGATCTAGAGACTCTGCAGGAGCAGGAGTACTTCAAGCACCTTGCTGATCTCCAGTAGACAGATCTTTTCTATCCTCATATGTGAGAGACTATTATGGTTATGTTTCCTATGATTTCATTATGTTGTAATAAGTAAAACCTTTGGTGACATTATGTATTTGATTTCTTCTACCTGGAATAATTGTTAAACCTTGTCTTATTTGAATTAATGTACTGAGGCTTAATGTATTTGTTTTGAAAATACGTCGCCGGCTCTCGTCACGTACCCCTTTTATGAGTATTATGATTGAGGGGCGTGACAAGCAAAATTTGCGTCTAAACTCAAAAATGTGAGGCTTGCATGAAGCCCGCATTTCAAAATCCATAGCTTAGAAAAATTTCTAAATATCAGACTCAGACGCACGAGACTCCATAAAACCTTCGCCTGATCTTGAAAGATGCGAGAATCATAGGAAATCTGCGTCTAAACTCCCCACACTTAGAAATATTCTGAGCATTGAGTCTAAAACGCAAGGCCCAACGAGGCCTGCGTTCAACAAACTGATACGGACTCAAGTTAATGAAGCAAAGATGCGGAGGCCGTCAAACCCGCGTCTTGCCTACCAATTCAAGAGCCGCATCTGAAAATCAAACACAGGCATGAGCCTCGCGTTGGCAGTTCACATTCAAAAGAGACTTAAGAGTTAAGAGAACTCTTTAGCCCCTTCAATGGTGGAACCAAATCAGATGGTTTTACTACTTGAAATGGGGGCCTCCTGCGTGGAAGCACCACCATTTGAATCTCCGGAGCGACAGCGCTCGAGGACAGGAAGCAAGTTTGGTCTTCGGTACCATTTTGACCGTGAGATCGGTGTTGAAGACGGTGAAAATGAAAAAAACTTTAAGCTTTTCTTAACCCTAGATATAATGCTCAACGAAGAAGAAGAATTGTCTAATGATGACTCTTGAAAGACTGTCATCTTTTATAGGTACAGTGATCCGTAGAGATACGCGGTGCATGTCTCAAGGCCTTATCCCTGCCTGACGCGTGGCGTGCGTCTTAAATGCGACGCGAATTTCGTGCGTCAAAAGAAAGATGTCCACTTAACTCCGCCGGACATGTGGCAACACGCCCAAAACACGGGACTTGTGATTAACAAAACTGCATCCCTCCAAAAGTCGCGTCTCTTCAGCAAGGCCAAAGCCGCGCCTAGTCAATAGGGTAAGAGCTGCGTCTTTACTTCAAAGATCGCGTTCCTCCAGAGGCCGTGTTTCTTCAAGCGAGTTAATAGATGCGTCTTCACTCCGAGTGAGGACTGCATCTCTAAAGCAACATGACCCCTGCGTCTACAAGATTTGCATCCAGTCTTTACTTCTGTAATCAGTTTAACAGTATACTGGCACAAGTAGACGACTATTTACCCTTGGTTCAACAGTACACCAACAACTAGCTCAGTTTACTGAGGAGGTCTGAACTGCGTATCTAGACACTCACCTCGATTATCTCTGGTGGCTTCAAAGGGTTTTACAGTATACTCAGGAAGATCATACTCTAGACAAGATCAAGCTCAGAATATCTCAAATGATTGTCAGTCCAATTATGAGAAGTATGAATTCAATCAGAGTCTAAGTATTTCGAATCCGTCCCAGTCATTATGGAATATCGAAAACTTTTGAGAGGGTTCTGTAGGCTATCTAAAAATCACTAAAGATAAGTCATCAAAAAGCAGAATCCAAACTCCAGATGCAAGGTTAATCATCGCTACCAGCGCAGCACTAAGACGCGAGGGTTAAAACCTGCGTCTCAACATCACTACAATGACCAAGACGCAGAGCATGAAAGCCGGGTCTCAGCATTACTGCAGTACCAGGACGCGAGGTTGAAACCCGCATCTCAACATCACTGTAATGACCAAGACGCGGAGCATGAAAGCCGCGTCTCAGTATTACTGCAGTACCAAGACGCAGAGTCCAATGCCTGCATCTCACGTGAAGCTTGACGTAGAATTTGAAACTCGCGTTTCTCAAGCATCCCCTTAATGGCAAAATGCGAGGCCCAAAACCCTGCATCTCGGTTATAACTGCCATCATTACTGGGTCAATTACTGCTTACGTAATGAGAGAGTTAACCCCCATTATGGAGTATTTTTAGGGGACACTTTTACCCCCTAAAACCTCTATAAATAGCCCAGTTTGCTATGGAAGAGGGGTCAGAAAAATCTGGTCAGAAGAACTTTGGTTGTAAGCCGTAGAAGGACCAAGATATCCAGCTAAAGAAAGAGATAGTTCAACTCTTCTAACAACTTGCTGCCTAAAGTCTCTTTGAGATTCTTGTTGGACAGAAGTTGTGTTACTTCGTTCACCATCCAAAGAGAAGATTCCCAAGAAGTCTTGACGTTCACCCGGTCAACGAAAAATAAGATTCACTTTCCATCATCACATCAAGCACCCAACATTAAACAAAGGGAGATTTTAGCTTAAATATCTCCCCTCTCTTGTGAAAGGATTATTGATCCGCTATAATTTTCTTTACTATCAAATAAAGAATTTACACCTCGATCTTTGATTTTCCCACCAAACACCCACAAATAGTCCCAACGCTGCTCCGAAATCGATACACGATCTCCACCAAACAGCAATTGATGCCCTTAAAATCAACACACGATCCCACAATTAACTAGGGATGCTCTAATACTAATTTTTGTGTGCAGGACAACAACCTCTCTGAGGAATCCACCAACCAGGCGGAGACTGATGCAGCCAGAGACGTACCCAACACGACAAGAACAGAGAAACAATAGAGAAAAGCAATCATAGTATTTAACGAGGTTCGGTAATGTGCCTACGTCCTCAGGGCAAGGAAGAGGAAGATTTTATTGATTTAGCAATCAATACAAACTAATACAGAGAGTTACTTAAGGGAAATTTCTTTGGGATACAATACATGTGGGCTCTAGCCCTTATTTATAGCCACAGAGTTCCTGGTTTTAGGAAACCCCAGCTGGATTCGATCCAAAACAGAAAAGGATTCTGAATCCCAAAGGAAAGCCAAACGCGTCTGTCAGTCAACTGGCCGGTCGACCGACCAATGTCATCGGTCGACCGTGCGGTCGATCGGACCCAAACTGAGAGCAGCCTGCTTTTAGTCGGTCAACGGGCGGTCGACCGTTCCATGTCACAGTCGACCGAGCTAATCTTGTGCACATTATGCACACCAGTCGATCGTGCGGTCGACCGGGAGCTAACCTGGCCTGCTTCAATGCGTCGTCTTACTCCTTTGTCTTCCGATCTCTGTGCTACCTTGTTCCATCTCCTCTGTCTCCTCTCTCCCTACATCGCTACATACATACATACATACATACATACATACATATACACACACACACATACATACACACACACACATGTAGATATATGTATATAGATACATATATGTACATATATGTATATATGTGTGTGTCTATATATATATATATATATATATATATATATATATATATATATATATATATATATATATATATATATATATATATATATATATATATATATATAATAAGGATTCGAGCCCGAATTCTTCTCACTCAAATACAACCATACATCATCCGATTACAAGATCCATTCCGTTGAAGTTCATCTTTATTATTTCAAGTATTTATAACCT
>JAVJIF010023318.1:22500-71972 GCA_038442645.1 Agave tequilana
ATATATATATATAGAGAGAGAGAGAGAGAGAGAGATAGACTCTACTCCTTCCAAAAGGATTTGAGCCCGAATCTTTCCTATTGAAATTCAATCCCCTGATATTCAAATGTAAGATCCACTCTGTTGAAATTTATCTACATTATTTGAAGACTCTTAAAACCAAAAATCATGTCATTTGAATTCTTTTTACTATTCATCAAGCATGCGTAAAATGGACGACCGAAAATAGTATTTTACTTAGATTTATGACTTTAGACATGCAAATTCTCGATCCGACCATTTGATCATGATTTAAATATTTAAAAAATCCTTACATACTAATTTTTGTTAGATTTCAAATATTATACACCATTAAACTAAACAAAACTCTATTTCGGCCCATCCGTTTTGTACCCACTTGATGTATAAGTAAAAAGTATTCAAATGACATGATTTTTGGTTTTAAGAGACTTCAAATAATGTAGATCAACTTTAATGGAGTGGATCTTGCATTTGAATGTCGGGGGGTTGAATTTCAATGGGAAGGATTCGGGTTCGGATCCTTTTGAAAGGAGTCAAGTCTACACACATACACTTGTGTCCTTCCAAAAGGATTTGAGCTCGAACCCTTCCAACTCAAACGCAACGCTACGACATTCGAATACAAGATCCACTCTATTGAAGTTGATCTATATTATTTCAAGTATTTATAAACTAAAAATCAAGTATTTGAATACTTTTTGCTCATCCATCAAGCAGCTCAAAATGGACAGCCAAAAGTAGTGAGTTCGTTAGATCTATGTATTTAGACATACAAATTCTCATCCGGACATTTGATTATGATCTAATTTTTAAAAACCCCTACAAACCAATTTTTGTTAGGTTTCAGATATTCCACACTGTTAAACTAACCAACTCACTATTTAAGCCATCCATTTTTTTCCTACTTAATGCATGGGCAAAAAGTATTCAAAACACTTGATCTTTGGTTTATAGATAATTGAAATAATATAGATCAACTTCAGCAGAGTGGATCTTGTATTCAAATGTCGGATGTTCATATTTGAATGGGAAGGATTCGACCTCAAATCTTTTTGGAAGGACACAGGTGTGTGTGTGTGTTGTGTGTGTGTGTGTGTGTGTGTGTGTGTGTATCTATATGTATTACATATACACACACACACACATATATAGAGATAGACTTGGCTCCTTTTAAAAGGATTCGGATCCGAATCCTTCCCATTGAAATTACACCCCCCCCCCCCACATTCTAATGCAAGATCCTTTTGAAAGAACCAAGTCTCTCTCTCTCTCTCTCTCTCTCTCTCTCTATATATATATAATATATATATATATATATATATATATATATATATAGAGAGAGAGAGAGAGAGAGAGAGAGAGAGAGAGAAGAGAGAGACTTGTGTCTTTCCAAAGGACTTGAACCTGAATCCTTCCCACTCAAATTCAACCCTCCAACATTCGAATACAAGATCCACTCCGTTGAACTTGATCTATATTATTTCAAGTATCTATAAACCAAAATCAAGTATTTTAAATATTTTTTGCTCATGCATCAAGTACGGAAAAACGGACAACCTAAATAATGAGTTGGTTAGTTTAACGATGTAGAACATTTGAAACCTAACAAAAATTAGTTTATGAGGGTTTTTAAATGTTTAGATCATAATGAAATGGCCGGATCGAGAATTTGTATGTGTAGAAATATAGATCTAACCAACTCATTACTTTCGGCCGTCCAATTTGAGTCGCTTGATGGATGAGTAAAAGTATTAAAAATATTTGATTTTTAGTTTATAAATACTTGAAATAATATAGATCAATTTCAATAAAGTGGGTCTTGTATTCGAATGTCAAAAGGTTAAATTTGAGTGAGAAGGATTCAGGCTCAAATCCTTTTGTGTCTGTCTCTATATATATTTGATTGGAAACTATTAATACTACAAAAATAGAAAAGCTAGCAGAAGAATAATAGCCCGTGCATGAGTTCCTTGGAAAATGTTTAAGAATCATTAATATACCCTACATCCACTTTCTTGCTTACAAAATTTGTTGAGCAATCATAATCTGTCTCAGCTCCTCCTCGTTTGGTTGGGTTGGGTCTAATGGGACTGTCAACTCTCACCCAAATAAGATACTTCGCTGTGGGCCCAAAAAAAAAAAAAACACACACACACACACAAGAAATAATGGAGAATTTCTCCAATAGCTATGCTAATTACTCTCTAATATGCAAGGATTTTTCCACCCATGGTCATAGATTTTGCTTTTACAATAAGTCAGGAATTACAGACCTGTTCACAATATTCTTCGATTGTTGATATGTTTTTATAGAAAGTCAAAGAATTATAGACCTGTCAACAGCACTCTTCGGCTGTTGACAGGCTTGCTGCGTATCAGGTTTCCTAGTTTATTTAAGTGTTATTTTCTGAATCCGTTTTGAAATTCAGTTTGTTTTATTTATATTTTTTTATTTTAATCTCCTAGTTATATAAGTACTCTTATTTTACTTGCCTATATAAAAGGCATTGTATCATAGGTTCTTATTATTTAACTTTTAATCAATATATTTTGAATTTTCTTTATATTTGCTTGTTGATTCGAGTTATTCTCTTTGGCTCGTGAATTCGGATCGTTCTTGCTTGTGGATTCGAGTATTTACCCCAACCTGAAGGTTTCTTCAGGGTTCATCAGTGTTAGAATGAGATCTAACCTATATCGCTCGTCTTCTTTGGTTTCTTGTCCGTGTCAGTGAGCCATCTAATTGTCTGGGTATCTGTACAAATTGTTTCCCAATTGGAGAGGCCGTTAATGCCTTGCTGTATATATCTTTGCTTGGAAACTATTATTACAAAATAGAAAAGCTAGCAAAAGAAAAATAGCGCGTTCATGAGTTTCGCTGGAAAATGCTAAAGATCATTAATGTACCCTACATCCACTTTCTTGTCTACAAAATTTGTTGAGCCATCATAATCTGTCTCAGCTCACCTCGTTTGAGTTGGGTCTAATGGCACTGTCAACCCTCACCCAAGTAAGATATTTCGCTATCACCGGCCTAACTAACTCAACTCTCTCTCCCCCTCTCTCTCTCTGTGTCTCACACATACACTCTCTCTCTCTCTCTCTCACACACACACACTCTCTCTCTCCCCCCTCTCTCTCTCTCTCTCACACACACACACGCCCCCCTCTCTCTCTCTCTCTCTCTCTCTCGCGCAGAGACACACAAACATATGGAATATACTAGACATTGGGCTGTTTGTTTGCAAGGAAGTGGACGGAAGTAAGGAAATAGGGAAGTATAATTGCTCACTTCCCTATCTATCCAAACACCAGAAAAGTAAATAAGAAAGCCCCTTGTCCTTTTCTCTTTTCTCTTTTACACAATCATTTTCTCACTTCCAGAGTGCTACAATTAATTTTGTGGTCATGTAAATCTCATTTGTAATAAGTTGTAGCACAAAACAGTTAATTTTTTTTATCATGTAAATCTCACTTGCATTCAAATTACAGTCCATTTTTTATTTTTTTTTTAAACTAATTTTTATTTTAATATTATTTTACGGTCAACTTTGTGGTCAACTTTTTCACTTCCACTTTCACATTACCATCCAACACCGGAAAAGATAAATATTTTCCAAACCACACCTCCTAACAACATCCAAAACACTAGAAAACTTGCTAACCAATTCCAAGTTCCAAAGGGAATTATTATCACTTCCTCAATTCCTCACTTCCACCCTTAACCAAACAGGATAGTTACTAAACTAACTTAATCATAATAATTGTAGTAAGCAAAACATAACATGAGTATTTTGGTTTGCCAGATAAGTAATAGAGAATTTCTCCAAACAGCTATGCTAATTACTCTCTAATATCCATGGATTTTTCCACCTATGGTCATAGATTTTGCCCATGTGCATTGTGTATGTTACACTACTACAGCATATGGAGAAAATTTCATAATAACATAGCCATGCATCCAACAACTTAATCTGATAGTTAATGATCTGTTTGTGTTATTATATTACATGGTATCTCTCTTAATCCTAGATCTAATGTGGTAAGTAAAGCTATTAGTTAACCATGAGAATAGCATAATATATAGTTATATAAGTGCTAATACTAATTAATTAATAGAATATAAACAAGAGAGATTCCCCTAGCGTCCAAGCTGCAACTACTCCACAACTTAATACACACACACACACACACACACACACACACATATGTAGCACTATGAATGTAGCCTACAGCAAAGTGACAAATTTGGGGAAAAATAATGAAATCTTTGTCACTGATTATAACTAATAAGAGTCTTGTTGCAGAAGCTATAGCACGTTTTAATGATTTTATTGACAAATTGCCTATGTCAGGAAACTCCACTTTCATGAGGGAAATTATTAGAAAAAGTTGCAGAGTTGGGAATTTGAAGCAGTGCTGTTATCTTCATGTAAGCATATTACGTATGAACTGAAATTCGTTAGCACAGTCTCTCCACTTTTCAACTTGTAAGGTGGCATAAATTTTAGGGAAAAGTGTTTCTATATCCCTTTTTTTTTCCTTGAATAATTTTTTCAATCATTGTCTGAGTATTTCTTTTCGTCATTTGGCCTTCCTTTATATTTTCCTTCCTGTTCATATCCCTGCATCCACATGCATATATTTTATTTTAAAAGTACTTAAACGTCCATATTTCTATTATAATTGAGACGGAGGGAGTTGGGACGTTACAAATGCATTTCACTGCTTGAATGTTGTTGCAGTGCAAAAGTTGAACTACAGGAACTCTCTCTTATACTCATCATCACTTCATTGAATCCCCCCCCCCCCCCCCCCCCCCCCCCCTCATTCTACTGAAATCTGTGAGCAAGAAAACCCATGTGATGGTAATTAGAAATTAATTATCATGCTATTTATTTATTATTGTATTAGCTGTTATTTAATTTTGAAAAATTAGAATTTTTGATTATCAAGTTTTGTTTAGTTTCCTAGTTTGTGTTAAATGTCTCTCTATAAATAAGCCTCTTTGTTTTTATTGTGGAGGAGATTTATTTTATGAAAATATAGATTATCACTTTCTCTCTTTAATTACTCTTTCTATCTCTAAGTTCTTCTATATCTCTTTTTAAATTCTCTCATCATCTATTTTCTTTCCTCTCTCTAGTTCTACATCAATTGGTATTAGAGCTTTGTTCGTTTCTCTTGCCTTCAACACAATTTTTTTCCCACCATCTAAATCCCCAAAAAAAAAAAAAAACAAAGAATACTCGTTGCACTTTACGGCCTCTGCCCTCCATCGCCGTTCACTTCACAGTCGCTATCTTTCCCCTCAGTCCACCACTGTCATGAGTCACTACCAGAGACATGCTACCTTCGACATCAGCAAATAAAGAACTCCACCAGCACATGCCTTTCGAATAGAAGCCTAGACTCGTTATCACTTGTTTTTCATCAAGGCCGACTCTCTCCGCTGTTGTTCAGTCTTTCCTCATTCAGCTGTTGTCGCCGAGCCGTCTCCTGAGACTCACTGTTACTTAAATTCGATAATAATTTTTTAAAATTGATTATTATGCTTTTAGAATTAATATTTGGCTCTTAATTAAATTAGTAAAGAATCTTAGTTTATTTTTGTGTTTGTTTTTTTTGCTTATTTCATCCATAGAAAAAATCTATAAGATTCACAAAAAATTTTTAGCCATCATAATTTGTCTTCTTTCCTTCTCATATTTTTTATTGCACCTTTACATAACCTTTCCATTTAATTTTTACTCTTGTTGTGTGTTATTCCTATTCTGTTAATTCTTAAGAAATATGGATCTTGAAGAATGTGTGTAGATAGTCGAGTTTTTAACAAAATCATAGTCAAGTATAAATTTCCTATTCCTAGACCCCGAGGATAAGTTAGATAAGCTCTTTGGTGCCAAGTGGTTTTTTAGATCGATCTGCGTAGTGGATACCATTATATTAGAATTCACCCTGGAGATGAATGTAAAACAGTCTTTAAGACACAAGATGGACTTTATGACTGGTTAATGCCTTTTAGAATGTCTAACATCGCTAGCACCTTTATGAGAGTAATTACGCATTTCTTACGTATTTTTATAGGTAAGTTTGTTTGTGTACTTTGATGACATACTGAGTTACCGTAAGACTAGAGATGAACACTTTGCACACTTTCGTAAGGTTTTCTTGACTCTTTGTGCTGATAGGCTGTATGCAGACCTTAATAAATGCTCTTTCATACAAAATCAAGTGTTATTTTTAGGTTTCATTATACCTGCCTAAGAAATTTCTGTTGATCCTGATAAGATTAAAGCCATAAGAGAGTGACCAGAGTCTAAGACATTGACTGAAGCCTGTAATTTTCATGATTTAGAATCCTTTATAGGAGATTCATTAAGGAATTCAGTACCATTACCACCCTGATCATTTGGTGTTGATCCTGATAAAATTAAAGCCATAAGAGAGTGACCAGAGTCTAAGACATTGACTGAAGCCTGTAATTTTCATGATTTAGAATCCTTTATAGGAGATTCATTAAGGAATTCAGTACCATTACCACCCTGATCATTTGGTGTTTGAAGTTAGAAACTTTTAAGTGAACCCATGTGCACATAAAGTCTATTCAAATATTAAGCAGAAAATGATTGAAACTCCTGTGTTACAACACCCTGGTCTTTATAAAGTTTTTGAAGTAACTTGTGATGCTTCGGATATAGAAATAGGAGGTGTTCTCATTCAAGATCGTTACCATGTTGCTTATTTTAGTGAAAAACTTAAAGAAGCTAAACAACAATATTTTCACTTGTGATAAAGAGTTTTTTGTAGTGGTGCAATCTCTTCGTCATTGATATTATTATCTATTGCCTAAAAAGTTTGAACCATCAAGCCCTTCCTTATCTTCATTCCTAGAGTAAATTGAGCTTTAGACATGTTATGTGGGTTGAGTTTTTTTTCATGATTATATATATGTTCTCAAACATCGTGTTGTGGTAGACAAATATGGCTGCTGACGCTATTAGTCGTGTTATCACCATTTCACTCCATGCAAAATTCTATGAAAGGTTTTGAGTGCCTTAGGGATGAGTACCCTCATATCAAGATTTTGGTATCATTTATAGAATTCCTTAGATAATCCTAGTCCTACGCGAGGTGATTTTCTTATCAGGGAGGGATATATTTTTAAAAGTATTAAGTTGTGTATTCCTCATACTTCACTTAGAGATTTTTTAGTTTGAAAATTAAATGTTGGATGCTTAGTTGGACATTTTGGTCCATATAAGACCATTGCTTTGGTAAAAGATAAGTTTTTTTTGCTTTCGTCGAAAGAGATGTTACCCACATCGTCTGCCAATGTCCCATTTGTAAATTGGGTAAGTCTATAAAATAAAACACTTATTTGTACACACCCTTTTCTAATCCACATACCGCTTGGTGAGAGTTAACGAGGACTTTGTCCTAGGATTGTCCAAAACTGTGCGAAAACATAATCTATTTTTGTGGCTGTGGATAAATTTTCTAAGATGGCTCACTTCAGCCCTTGTTCTTGAAGTACTGATACTTCACATATGGCTAAATTATTCTATAAGGAGATTGTTAGGTTACGTGACCTTTGTAACACCCTGATTTTTAAAAAAAATCTTGATTTAATATTCTAATTTTAATTTATGAGATTTTTAAGAATAATTTAAAATTTTAATTTAATTAATTAAGAGTGAAAACAAATTTCAGAAAAAACTTTTAGAAAATTCGTAGTGGAATAAAATTCGGTAATTTTATGTATGGTCATATACACGTAATATAGTATATGGACATAGTTATATTTCCATAATATAAGTATATAGATGTTTGAATATGTATACATGGATATGGTGTTTATGTGTGTATATGTGTGTATACATATTTGTATATGTGTTAAATGAATGTATTAGCATACTGTGAATATAAAAAAAATAGAAACAAAATATATTTAAAATATTATAATAATATATTCCTAATAGTTAATGGAGAGGGTTGGTATGCATGAGATGGGTGTATGGATGGCTAAGATTTTTTTTTGAATTTGTATGTATATGTGGCATGATGAGATGAATGAGAGATTGTGAATGCGCATAAAAAATAATTATGAGAGGGGTTTTTAATGCACATTAGCAGACTAATAATTTTTCTCAATCAATTCTCTTCATCCCCCAACTCCAACCGTATGAACCCATCTCAAAAATAAAAAAAGAAGAAGAAGAAAATCTCAAAATCCAATCTCCTCCCAATCTCTTTCAATCTCTACCTTAATACTCAATCCCTTGTTGTCTCTCCTTTTTCCCTCTCTCTCCCCCCTCACGAATCTGGGTCAACGGAGGGGGGCACGCGGCGGCGCGCCGCGGCAGCGCATGGCATCCAGGGGTGGCGCGCAGCGCCATATGGCCTGAGGCAATGGGAGGAGCCCTGGGTGAGGAGTTTTCTTCCATTTTCAGATTTTATTCATGTTGATCTAAAAATTTTCAGATTTAGGATAAATTTCAGATCTTGATTTATTTTCAGAGTTAGATTCAATATGTTAGATCTTGATTCATCATGTTAGATCTTAGTTCATTTGTGGTATTTCGCTTGGTGGTGTGAGGGAGTCCACCTTGATAATTTCCATTTCAATTTTAGCTCATAATGAGTGATAGATGAATCAATCTACCATCATTTTTTTATTTGTTGAGAATTAGAGAGGGATATTGGTGATTTAATCTTTTTTAATTTCAGTTAATATACTTATATTATCGAAATTTGTTATGCCTTTGAAGTGAGTAGCCTTCTAATAAAGAACTTATATGTAAGGGAGTTTTCTTTATAAATTTCTCTTGAAAGTTTTTTCAAAAAAAATTATGAAGTAAATTATTGTGGTTATAGTCGTAGATCTCATGCTATATAGGTTAATTTCAAATGATAATTATGAATTTTGTTATGATTGGAGTTTTAGTCAACAACCTAGATGATGAGAGGGGATGGGGGAACCTCTTTAATCTAATTCTTTTCATATCTCCTTACAAGACAAAAATTCACTACCTAATTAAATTATTTTAAATAGAGTAATTAAATAAGAGAATCCCTACTTATGAATTCAATTTAATTGAAGAAATTAAAAGAATTTGAGAATAACTCAAAATTTGAGCACTCTAAATGGGGATGTGCAAATCTGTCCAGTTTCTATAATCTGTAAATTTGAGATTAGTTCATCAGTGTATTAAGAGCAATAGGTATCGTGTAATATCCCTTAGAAAGATAAGAGAGTCTACTTTTCAAAGGCTATTACCCTATCACTAATGGAGGTCTGAGCTTAAAGTTATTGCTAAAAACACTGACTGGTTGAAACTATCGTGTTACAGAACCTGTGCTGATAGAAGAATTTATGTCTATTTAGAACTATTTATATAAGTGGAGCCAGTCATGTAATATACCATTAGAAAGATAATTAAGTTTAGATCCTAGAAGAGGTTTCCATGTCTTTTTCTGATATCAAAAATAAAAATTATGATAAAAACACCGCCTGTTGTCCTAACAGACAAAAACTGTAGAATATTGTTTAAACAGTAAGTTTTCATCTAATTACCATTACCAAATTAAACTATATATAGTATATGATATACTGTTAGAAAGGTAAAAGAGTCTACTTTCTTGTGGTTCTTACCGTGTCACAATCAGGCATATGTGATAAAAGTTATTGTCAAAATGCTTTTAAGTCTTTAACTTAAGAATTCTACAAGAGTTCGATTCGGGTAATTGATATACTTCAAACACATATATAATGATAGCAAAAAGATAATATATACCTTATGAACCAAGAAGTTTGTGATAAATTTCTTAATTAGTCACTAAGTAAACCTGACTTCTAGTAAAGAGGATGTCAGTCTGGAAACCATATCAAATGATGATGCATGTGCATATACCGGCATATGAAATAATTCGAACATATATAAACTTGATTATATACATAATAAACTTAATTCGGCACATAGTGTGGACTTAAATCTCATGAACAAAGATTTCATATGTGTAGGATTATTACCAAATTATTATGAAATTGAACTCACCAAATTAATCAAATGCAAAACAATCAAAAATTATCATGCTGATGATCATAAAATCAGTGAACCAATTATAATTGTATAGGAAAAACTTTATACGAATTAATTGCCTAATTGAGCATTTCATAACTATTATATCATGTAAAGGGATGGTAGAAAACTTAAGAATTTTAATTCTTACTAAACTTACATACTAACAGAGAACCTAGTGACGTATTTCATGGTTAGTGGATGTTCTGCCTTCTGTTTTTTTTCTAACGATTCTTACTGTGTCTTAATTGGATATTGACAGAGAAGTTACCATTTTATTTTGACAGATCAATCAATTCTAAGAAAGTTGAATTGAAAATTTTATATTCAGCTGGGCATGGAACTTGATTCTATCATAATTGAATTCTATAAGTATAATGTGTATGTTGACTAATAATCATGAATATAGGATCACTAGGAGGTGCCAAGAGTATATATATATATCGGTATAGAATGAGAAATTTCAAACAAAGTAAAAATCAAGTAATGACGACTAACTTATGATTTTATCAATGTATCAACAAGGTGATGGATTTATTATCTCTAGCTAATCTAAACCGAATCAACCTGAATCTCTAAAATTAAATCATATGGGGATACGGATGTAGGGCGATGAACGAATTGATGTTCGAGTATGAATAGTATGTAGAGATGATTATAGACTGGAATACAATTAATAATTTATGGACTAATGATATGGCTGTATATATCGATTGTGATTGTTACCTAATGTTATGGATGTGGGTATGTGTATTAACCTATACATATATATGTGTGATATATCATATAACATATACATTTGTGACATATCATACAACCATTTTTTATTAATAACTTGTTAAAGATGGTCTCTTGATTGTTACGCATAATGACTAGTGGACTATTATTAATTTCAAAGCATGTTAAGACTCTAGTCACGGATAAGTAGTGTAGTCAATTCCATTCATCAAATATCCAAAATGTGGATGAAGAATCTTAACTAGTTAAAAGAACTAATCTTATAACTAAAGAATGAGTATTGAGAATATAATTGATGCGTCGTTTTGTAAATGAAAAATGTAAGTAGTATATATGTTTGAATGCGTGCATGTACTTGTTAGTTACACGAATTGATCGTGTGTGACATATCAATCACATGATTGATGATTTGAAGAAGTCTATTACAATGTAACTGAAACTGTGTGTGTTAGCTTGATAGTTAATGTGTATATGATGTGTGTGCATGTCTTGCTATTTTTATGCAAAAGATGTAAGGAGTCAGCGGGAGCTGGTAAGTATGAAGACGGGATATGACATTGTGTGTCGTTAAATGAAGAAAGGCCAGCAGGAGCTGGTAGGTGTGAAGACGAGGTATGACGTTGTGTGTTGTTAATCGAAGGAAGGGGCCAGTGGAGCTGGTAGGTGTGAAGACCCGGCATAACATTTTGTGTGTTGATAAACGAAGGAAGGGGCCAGCGGGAGCCGATAGGTGTGAAGACGGGGTATGGCATTGTGTGTTGTTATATGAAAGAAGGGCCGGCGGGAGCCGATAGGTGCGAAGAAGGGGTACGATATGGGCTGTATGTCATAAAGTAAAGATGTGCTTATTTAGAATGAATTGTGTTGTATACTTGTCCTTGATGTAGGATTGTGAAACTTTACTTTATTATAGGAGATAACAAAATATTATATGATGTATGTACGTATACGAGTTTATTCATGCAGCACTTGAAGTGTGATACGATATATGACATATATATATATATATATATATATATATATATATATATATATATATATATATATATATATATATATATATATATATATATATATATATATATATATATATATATATATAAGCATATTTAAGATATATGTATTATTTGAATTAACATATTGTGATTGGTGTACTACTATGAATGGTATATGCAGTACACATACATGAAAAATAATTCAGTAATAAACTAAATCACTAAGGAATGTATGCAATATATCATAAACACAGTACAATATAGTACATAGGTTTTAGTTATAGAATCATTAACCGAAGGAGTCAGGTCTTATTATAGACTATAGAGATTGTTTGGGTTGACTGTTTACTGTGAAATAATTATTTCTTTTCCTTATCCACATTCGCCTTGCTAGCATATTTCCTTTTATTTTGACATGTATATTATTCTGTAATCTCCTTTTTCTCTCCTCACTGAGCTATCGAGCTCACTTCCTCCTAATTTCATGTTTTCAGGTTGAGGCGAGATGGAGACCCAGATTAGGCCTTGGGCATCTTGTGGAGAAGTTTCATTTTTAATAAACGTATTACAGATGTAGTGATGTGTTATTGTTTTGAAAGATTTTGTTGTACATACTCATAATTTTAGTTGATATATACTTGTAACATGTATTATTCTTGTTAGATATATTGATGTAAGATAAAGCAGTTTTAATGACTATGATTAGTTGGAGTTATAAGTAATTCTGAGTTATGTCGTGGATGCCGAGGAAAGGGGTACTCTCGAGCATATATTACATAGAATATTAGTAGCGAGATCTATCTGCTGTATGGACTTGATGATAAGTATGCGATGTCAAGCCGAAATCTTATTATTAATTGTGTGGTTGAACTTTGAGTTTGAGTTATGTATTTGAATTGAGATAAATCGTGTAGGCTGATATAGATAATACTATGTATTTGGGGTAAGTGACTGAATACAAAGGAGTTGTTGTCAAAATTTTTAAGAATTATAGATGATTATGATAACCTTTTGATCAATAAGAATGTTTAGTTAATTAAGATTATTATTATCTGAGACTGTTACAACCTTCCACCAACGATTGTGCCTGATAGGGATGTTAAATTTTTTGAAAACTCTTTGAAAGTTATTTGGAACTGCATAGAAGTATTCTTCTGCTTTTCACGCTCAAACTGATGGTCAAACTGAAATTATTAACCGTAGTTTGATGATATGCTATGATATTTAGTTGGAGAAAAATCTGAAAATTGGGACCTTATTTTTTTTTCACATACTGAGTTTGTGTATAATAATTCTATTCATATGTTCAGATGTAAGAGTCATTTTGAGATTATTCATGGTCTTTCTCCTTGCCAATCCATTGATATGTTGCGTCTTGCGCCTTCTTGCAACAACTAACTTGAGAAACCCAAGCAACGGAGATAGACGCGCCAGAGAAGTACCCACATGACAAGAACAGAGAAATAAGAGAGAAAACAAGCCAACAGAATATTTAACGAGTTCAGCAATTTGCCTACATCCTCGGGGCAAGGGAGAGTTTTTATTGATTCAACAATCAATTACAAGAGAATACCAGAGGGATACTTGGGATACTCGGGGATACAATTCATGAGGGTTATAGCCCTTATTTATAGCCAGAGAGTCTTAGGGATTTGAAAACCTCAATTGAATTCGTCTTCAAATCAGAAACAAAATCCGAATCTGTTCAGGAGAGCTAATCTCCTTTCGGTCGACCGGCCCAGTCGACCGACCTTGTCCCTAGGTCGACTGGGCGGTCTACCAGCCCCTGTTCTGACATATGCTGCAAACTGCCTTCTTGCTCACTTTGGTTTCCGATCTCTGTGCTATCTTCCCAATGAGTTGAAAAAATTTTCTGATGTCTTTTATTTTCTCTTATCTCTTCTCTCACTACAATTGTCCACCTCAGTGAAGATTTTTCAAATCTGAGCCAATGAACATCTAGCAAAATCAACATAAAATCTCTGCTTGAGCGTTCCAAACGAAATCGACACACGATCTTGGCGAAATCGACACGCGATCTTGACTTGGCCAACAGATGAAACCGGTTCCATCAAAATGAATCGCCAGCACACATACAATTGATTTTGACTAATCACATCATATCCAAATTGAGATTGTCGTCCCCTCAGGCAACGCTATCCAAACTCCAATATCAATTGTAAGATTACATCTTTAGCTTTGATATTCAAACAAAATGCAATATACATGCCTTTCTAACACTCCATCGAAGAGAAATACCATATGAGAACCAACAAACGTGTCTACAACTCCGCAATTGAATGGAACACCATTTTAAATGATCTTAAGATGAAGCGAACATGAGCCAACATTGACTCTCCAACTGACTGTCTCTCCAGTCTAAATGTCTTCAAGACAGTCCAACCAAATCTGAGTAGAGCACACCAAACACCATCATCGGCTTCAGCAAACTGGATGCACGCCCCCTTATGCAAGCTCAACTATCTTCTCACCGAAGATCAAACGTTCATCGAGATCACAACACTTCACCTCTACGTGAAGTCCAACTCTTCACCTCTACGTGAAGTCTCAATTAGCTTCTCGAGAACCGATATACACCAAAATAGCTTCATACGGGCTGCATCACTAAATGGTTGTGCCTTTACGGCTGCCTACGTACCTTACCCAAGGGATCAAGCCAACTGTAGTTCATTAAAATGAGCTCCACTGAGCTTAAGCACCTGTGACTGAATCTTCAGCAGCGAATCGAACTGACTGAGTCATATGAACCTCTTTACTACCATCATGGAGAACAACAGCCTTAATTTTGAGCTTGTCGCGGTCACCAACTTGAGATTCATGCTTCTTCAACCACCTTTGTGAATTTATCTTTGTTCCAATGACTGCAAATAATTTGACATTCTCATCAATGTCTTCAACTTATTCAACATCAAAACTGGCGACATGATCTCCACTCGATGTCACATCCGGTGAAGTCCTTACTGATACCGAACCAACTGGAGTTGGTGGAGAGCATTAACCTCCACCCGCTACGATGCATCCTTGGTCTTCAATCTCTCTACCTCCTGAGAGATGGTAGACTTCAATAGTGAAGTCTCATCAAATGTAACATGCTAACTCAACACAATCTTCTTATTTTCGAGGTCTCATAATCTGCAGCCTTTCATATTTCTTTTGGCACCCAAAAACACAAACTTCTTTACTTATGGATTCACCTTGTCATCTTTGGCACAAAAGTAGGCCAGACTTTCAAATTCCCACAGCAAATCATGATCTTGAGCAACTTTTCCAGACCAAGCTTCCAGAGGAATTTTACCTCCTACCGCAGTCGATGACAATCCATTTATGAGATGGCCAGCATATACAATCGTCTTAGCCAAAAATATTTTATCTAATCATGCGTTAGACAACAAACACCGAGCCTTCTCCAGCAAGGAACGTTTATTTTCTTAACCAACCCATGTAATCCATTTGTGAAGTGAGTACCAATACCAGTGTTCTGGCCAAATTGTAGGAATTGGTTCTTATAATCTTTCAACTTTACCAATTTGTCCTCCTTGATTTTCCTACAAGTCTGTTTCTCCATCATATCTTTCCACTTCACCAGCATACCTAGGGCTTCAAACCTTTATCTCATGGGATATATCCAACAATGTCTAGATAAATTATCAATAAAAGAGACAAAGTTCTGATGACCTCCAAGTGATGCAGTCTTAACAAGTCCCCAAATACTTACGTGAATACAATTAAGAAGACCTTCCAAGTGGTGAGTAGTGGTGCTAAATTTCACCTTCGCCTCTTATCCAGAATGTTGTGTCCACCCAATTCCATATTGCAGGTGGATGCATCTTTCAAGGATCCCTTTTTTGCTGGAGTTTGCAAAGACCTTTCTCTTCTATATCCGAGCCTCATATGTCAAACCTATGTACAAATATCATCTGAAGAAATGGAAGTCTCCACCTGATCTATAACTATACTACTCTTCAAGTAGTAAAGATTATTTCAGAGACGCCCTTCATAACTACTATTGAGCCTTTTGTCATCTTGAGCACACCATCTCGTATAAATACCACAAGATCGAACGTTTTCAAAGCACCAACTGAGATAAGATTTCTTTTGAGTTGAGGTACATACCTCACTTCCTTCAATCATACTATCCCATCAAATATCTTGATATGGACTGTACTTGTTCCTTTCAAATTACACAGATGATCATTACCCATTGATAGTAAAACATCCATCTAGCTTCTCAAAGGTAGAAAACCAATCCCTATTCGGGCACGCATAATAGGTAGCTCCTATATCTAATACCCACTTAGAAATACCTGAGTAACCAACAGTAGGAGTAGTAACAGAGAAAGAGAATACCAATGAGTCTGAGTCTGATCCATCTTCCTGTGAAGTACTGGAGTACTGACCACCTGTGCGAGATTTGTCTCGATCTTTGACTCCTTCTTCTTACCTTTGACCTTTGGATAATTAACCTTCTAGTGCCCTAAGTCTTTGCATAAGGCGCACTGGTTCTTCTTCAGATCTCTAAAACTTAACCTGGACTTTGATCTCTCTTGGTCACCTCTGCCCTTCGAATTGGAACTCCTGCCTCTTACCGTCAACGCCTCTGCTGATGTACTCCCAGAAGAAGATAATCTGTCATATCTTCTTACTTCATAATTTACAAGAGCAGTTGATACCTCACTGTAGTTAAGTGTTTGTCTTCCATTGATCAATGTGAGAGTAAAGGTCTCATACTCTTCTTCAGGAAGAAAATTCAATAGAATCACTGCTGTATCCTCTTCATCGATCTTAATATCCACATTAACTAAGTCTATAAGAAGCTTTGTGTAGCTATTCATGTGTTCATCAATGGAGATCCTCTCTTCATTTGGAAGTGATAAAGCCTCCTCTCCAACTGCAACCGTGACTCGATACTCTTCGTCAGATACTTTTTCTCTAGGATCTCCTACAGCTGCTTTGCAGATGTTTCATGCAACACATGATACTTGATATCTTGTGTCAAATAAGACCTTATCAAGCCACATGCCATTCGGTTCATCTGGTACCAATCCCTTTTAGTAGTAGTCTTGCGTTTTTTCTCTAACTAAAGAGTGTCTTCAAGGTTTGATGTCGTCAATACATCTATCACCTCACATCTTCACATCTCGAAGTTGTTCTTGTCATTGAACTTCACCACATCAATCCTCAATGGATGTGGATTCACAGATTTCACAGTAGATGTACTATCTCCAGCAATCTTCTTAATTGATTCCTCAAACAATGCGGATAACAAACATAGTTAGATTAAAAAACTAGATAAAAATAGGATTTTTACTTTAAAAGCGGAACCCTCAAAGAGTATCTGAAGCGATCTACTCCATCAAATTTGATTCCTCGAGCAATCCAAATGATGTTTTGAGATCGACACACTGCTCCGTGATCGACACACGATCTCTGCCAAACAGCTACCAATGCCCTCAAAATTGACACACGATCCCACGACAAGCATGGGATGCTCTGATACCACTTGTTGCGCCTAGCGCCTTCTTGAAACTGAAATACACCTAGAGGGGGATGAATAAGTGTTTTACTAATCAAATGCAATTTTAAAACTACTTATGATGAATTATGCAAACGGTCACTCAAAATAAGAATTAAAGCCGAATTCCCTGTGAAGGGCTCTAGAACTACTCCTCTTTGATTCCTCTAGATAATGAGTTGAGGTGCTCAATTGTCTCCTTATTGAGATGAATATAGACCGGTAATGAAAGTGATAGAATGAAAGCAATTAAAGAATACAAAATGAACAATTACACAAGTATGAAAAATGAAAAAATAATAGAGAGCAAGACACAAGCAATCACAAACACAAAGGAATTTGTTCCTAGGTTTGAGCCACTACTCTATGTCCCCGCCTTCACCACTTGAAAGATTTTACTATCCTCTAAGGGATCTTCCACAAAGGGACCTTACATAAAGAAATTACAACTTAGTCTACACAAGACCGGAGTATAAACCTCCACCAACTCAACCCTCTACACAAGAGGTAGCACAAAATCAATTAAGATTACAAAGCACTTGGTGATCAAACAAGATCACAAACACACTCTCTTACAACTTTCTATAAAGTAGAATATGAAGTATTGCTCACGAAGTTAATATTGGCCCAGAGGCCATCACTCTAGTTTTGATGATGATTAATTCATGTAGTAATAGTTTACTAATAATCTTGTGATATTTCATTTCATATATTTGATCAAGATATTAGTAGGTGATTAGCTTCAACAAAGGTTTTGGAGCTTTCACATGTTGATTCAAGAGCTCGAGCGTCAAGATCGGATCTAGTACTCGGTGGAGTAAACTCATTGGATCGCGTTTGGATCGAGTCAACTTGGAGACAAGAAGACCTTGGTTTGTTTAGTTTAGATTGTTTACATCTTGTGTAAAGATTAGATAGTGTTGACATACTCAAGTTCACATACACACACAAGTTTATTGATTTTGGTTTCGGTTTAAATAGTTTTTGTTTTCATGTCAAAAACATAAATATAATATCTTTTATGTATATTAGATTCTATTCATATACAATATGCTTCAAAGTTGTTTCAATATCATATTTTTGTATCCATATGAGTTTTGAAGAAAACGGTTTTCCATTTCAAAAATTCAAGTTTGGAAAATACCGATTTTAGTTTAAAGGCAAATTTCTATATCACAAAAATGATTCAAATTGTTTATAATATATGTTGAATTTTATTCACACATATTTGTATTTCAAAGATTTTATAAGAACTTATTTTTGTGGAATTTATGTGATTTTATGGGATTTAATTGAAGATAAAAAGACAAGGTTTTCAATCCCAAAATCCCAGCCTGACTGCACTGACGATCGACCGGATGGTCGACCGGCCCAGTAGTCGGTCGATAGGTATGGTCGATCGATGTGCACGGGACGTGCACAAAGGCCATCCTATTCGGTCGGTCGACCACGCGGTCGACCGACTGAAAGCACTCCACTCTCGGGTGGGGCCGGTCGACCGGGCAATCGACCATTGGCTTTGGCCCGGTCGACCGGAGGCACAACGGTCATAAAAATGACCGTTGGTCGATCGATCGGGCGGTCGACCAGAAGGTCATTTCTGACCTTTCTTGGCTGCCAACGGTCTGATTTTTGAGAGGCTATATATAGGCCTTCTCTTGAGTTGTTTTAACTAAGATTTGAGAAGAGAAAATTTTCTATCTTTCAAGTGTTTTTCAGCAAGAGTTTTTGTGGTTAAAAAGTTTTATTTTTATTTGTTTTTTAAAGTATCTATAAATCAAAGAAAAAGAGAGTCCTTTGGGAATTGGTTTTTGGTCTTTATTTCAATATCTATTTGGAAATTTTTCTAAGTGTTTTTCTTTATTTCAAACACTTTATTTTCTCACACTTGAGCTATCTACTTATCCTATCTATTAGGATCTTGTTTTGTTAGAAAATTGGTTTGTGGTTTGTTGAAACCACCAAGTGTTGTAATCATCCTTTACTTCTGGCTTTGTGCCTTTCCCTCTAAGTGTAGAGGAGGTTGTGCAATTGAGTTTGTGGCTATCCCTCTAAGTGTAAAGGTGGTTGAGATTGTTGTTTGGCTTTGAGCCTTATCCCTCTATTGAGAGGTTGATCTTTTTTTGGCTAAGTACCCATCCCTCTAAGTGTAGAGGTGATAGTTGTTGTGCCTTGCCTCTTTTGAAGAGGTTGTGTTTGTTGGAGAGAGGAGTTGTGTATTCCAAAGTTGTATTACCTAAATTCTCAGTGGAGGTTCCCTGTGTGGGAAGTCCTGTGTGGACGATATAGTGAAAATCTTTCTGTGTGAAGGTGGGGACGTAGAGCAGTGGCTCGAATCTCGAAACATATTTCGGTGTTTGTGATTAATCCACTATCTCTAAACTCTCTCTCTTATATTATGCCTTGCATTATTTCATCTCGTTCATATCATACTTATATGCTTGGTATTGTTTGTGTGCCTCACTTATGTTGAATCAAGAGAGCTTTACATAGCATCTCAACTCTTATTTAGAGGAATTTAGAGGAGATAGTCCATAACCCTTCACCGGGAATTCGGCTACACTCTTTGATTACACTAAGTGTGTTACAATTTATTTTTAATTTCGCATCATTTGTTATTAGATTAGCCATACACCTATTCACCCTCCCTCTAGGTATACTTTTAATTGGTATCAGAGCCTACGCTCCTGATATTAGGTTTAACCACCAAGGTGTGAGATCTTGGTTAGCTAATCTAGTATTTGCAATTGCATACTTATTTGTTTACACACACTCATGGACTTCATGAGCCCTTTCATGTATGATAGTTCCAATATTGATGTTTGAAAAATTAAGATATCCATGTATCTTAAAACCCTAATTATGAATGTTTACCTTGCCACTGGAAAGAAATCTTATCTTGGTAATAACAAGCATATAGAGGCCAATGCACTAGCCCTTGAGCCACTTAGGAGCACTCTAAGTAAAGATTATCTTTTTATGATTTCTCATTGTGATTCCGCCTTTGCAGTGTGGAACACCTTGACCTCTACAAAGCTTCAAATGCCAAACATAGTGGAGAAGGAATCTAGTGAGGATGAATTCGAACAATATTGCTACATGGTCCAAGGAAATGACTCCCTTGAGGTAAATTCAGAAACTCAACTAGATGATAGTGTTGGTTCTTCCGGTGATGATTATGTTGATGCCGACGCATTAAATGAAGAACTATCTCTTATTTGTGAAAACCTATTACAAAAATATCAACTCTTGAAAAAGAAAACTTTTAAAATGAAAGAAGAAAATAAAGATTTGTTTTCAAAACTTAACATGGCTTTACAAGAAAGGGATGAGATTTCAAACGAAAGGGACTCATTGAAATCCCAACTGGATCTTATCTTAAATGAAAACAAAATCTTAAAAGGTAAAAATAATTTTGATGATGTTTTGAAGAAAAATGAAGTTCTATCTTCAAAACTTGATTTTGTTTTAAAAGAATGAATCTTTGAAAAATAAAATTATTTCTATTTCAAAAGAATTGGATTTGATTTCTAATGAAAATAAATTTTTGAAAAATGATTTAGATTCACATGTTTGTCATACTTCATCATCTAGTGTATCTTAGCATGTTTGACCTCTTCTATTATTATTGAAAATGATATAAATATATTAAAGAAGAGTGTTAATTGTTTGGGCTCTACTTTGAGCCAATGTGCCATGAACCACACACGGTCGGAATCCATATTTCGCAAGAAACATGCTCCTCACATGCATGCGCACCATACTTGGCATATACACGCTCATTATGCTTACACACACATGATTCCATGTATGCTCATGTGTACACTTGTACACATTGTGGACGTAGGGGCCATCTTATAAAGTTTTATTATGATAGAGTACATAATGTAAATTTTATAAATAAATTTGTTTGGGTTAGGAAAGGTGCTAACCCCCATGGACCCAATAAGGTATGGGTACCAAAAGCCACTGCTATTTTATTGATGTAGGTGTGGGCTCTCACATGACGTGAAAGGTGTTGGTGCCTTGAGGTGAATGCGTTCCGAGCTAAACGGTGACAATTTTAGATGCATCACTTTCAAGGAAAGATTGGTGGAAGGACCACCATGGTTTGGAGACCTAGAGATAAGCCCTATTTGTTTTGGAAACTATCTCTAACTCCTTATTTATATTTACATGCTTTTAGATTATTGATTTTTAGCATGTAATGTTTTAAATGCTCATAATGTTAAATGCCATGTCAATTAGACTTATGACATACATGTATAGTAATTGAGATACACCCATGTTCATATGGATTCATATTTAGTGTCTAACTATGGTTTAGCTATTGTGTATATCATAACTCTAATAGCATGTGCATTTACATAATGATCTTTTTGGCTTTTGTTTATGATTTTTGCTTTCATGTTTTGATTACATGTTTAGATGTAGTTTTCATTAAAACTTGTGTATACACTTGTAAAACTAGTGAGCCACAAATTGATTATTATATGTTTGTGCTTAATTGCTCATTTGTATCTACTAGATGTACTAGTATAGCCTAGTTTTTGATGATTCGTGCATTTTGACTTGTATTCTCTATTTTTCATATATGTTTTTTATGATAATATGCTTAACTTCATGTATTATGTTATTTTGTCTAAACTAATAGATATATATGTACATCTTTGAGCCACTTGCCTTCATGCATATACTTTTGTGGACTCATTTATGTTTAGATATGTATGTATACTTTAGTTTGCATAAAACATACATACCTCGAAGTATATTTAGTTTTGATGATCTTTATGTTTACAAAGGAATTTCATATGAGCTTTGTTGCCTATTTTATGATTATGCTTTTCACATAATTCTTGTACACTCACACTACTTGATGTTTTCTCATGACTTTATTTTCATGAGTCTTATATATGCTTTATAGTCGTTGTGTGTCAATTGTTGAGTGATTTTCATGATTTCATGGATATACTCTTATTTTTTCCTTACTTAAAGATTTCGTGCTAGTTTTCAAGATTATCATAAAACTATTTGCGTATTTCTTCATTTTGGAAGAGTTTTCAAACTTGTTAAAACTATTTTCAAATCCTATTTTTGAAAACCCCTTCCATCTAAGAGCGAACAGATGGGCGACCATGCCTTGTATGCTCAAATTAAAAATCTGTTTAAACTTGTGCATGAAAGGGAGGTTATTATGAGTTATACTCTTGATCCTCATCGTATTTTCAATTGGTATCACAATTGATAATTTTTTTTTTGTATACTCATATTTGTGTTTTCTATATATGTATATTTTAAACTTCAAATAGTATCAAGTTCGATTGGTATTTACATTTTCATACATATATATATGTGATTTGATTGTGCTAACTATATCTTTACATCTTAAAGTACAAATTATGTTTATGCTAAACTTGATTTACTCTTTAATGTCAATTATTTTTCAATTGGTATCTTATACAAGCTTATGCACTGTTTTTATTGGTATTTCATAAAGGGGAGAAAATTCATGTTTTATCTTTCAATTAGTATCATTCAATCAGTTTATTTTCAATTGGTATCTTACTCCCATTCTTTATGATGAAAAATACTTTGTTTTGATATATGCTAACATTTTAAATATTGGTATCATGTTTCATTTTAAATTGGTATCTATATTGATATGAGTTATGTTTACCTAAAACAATTTGATTTTTACTTTCAATTGGTTGTTGCATTCATTTGGTATCAAGAATTTCAATGTGTGTGTGTGTGTGTGTGTGTGTGTGTGTGTGTGTGTGTGTATATATATATGTATATATACATATATATGTATATATACATGTATATATACATGTATATATACATATATATACATGTATATATATGTGTGTGTGTGTATATATGTGTGTGTGTGTGTGTGTGTGTGTGTGTGTGTATATATATATATATATATATATATATATTTCAATTGGTGTCAAAACATATAATGTTTCATTTTCTATTGGTATCAAAGATTTACAAGATATTTTTTAATTGGTATCAAGATATTTTCAATTGGTATCTTTTAGTATCTTAAAAATTTTGTTTACTTTCAATTAGTATCTTAAAAATATTTTGTTTATTTTCAATTGGTATCATAAATTGGTATAATGATGTTTCGATGTATACCTTTATCATCAATTAATATATTTTTCAATTGGTATCACATTGTTTTGATACGTATTGCTTATATGCAAGGGAAGCTTAACATCTTACCTTTATATAAATTTTGCTGAGTGTATTTCATATTGAAGTAATTGACCTTTCTTTGATATGTCTTACACGTGTGTAGGGGGAGCTTCACATCTCTTTTTATACATTGTATATTATGCATTATGTGATTAGGGTTTAGTCATCTCTTTTTCATATAATGTATATATGCAGGGGGAGTTAACTTTACGTCTCTCCTCTTCATGAATGTATATCACAATACATCCTTCTTGTTTTATTTGAGAAAAAGGGAGAAATTTTTTTGAGTTTTTTTATGCCCCTTTGTTGATGATTTGATATAAAGGGGGAGAGAATTTGGAGTTTTATATATTATGTTTATGCATGATTTCCTTATTTATATAAAAAGGGAGAAAAGAATTTTGAGAGTTTTATATATGCATATTTATGCCATCTATATGCATGTTTATTTTTTTTCAATTGGTATCAGAGCATATATGTTTTGTTTTCAATTGGTATCAAAGCATATATGTTAATATGTGTTATTTGTTTTATGCATATATTGAATATCATTATTGTTTATTGCTATGCATGAGTTAAGGGGGCTTCTATGAAGCTTAACTTTAATCCATGTATATATAACTCCATGAGTTTTGTCATCATCAAAAAGAGGGAGATCGTTGGCCCAGAGGCCCATCACTCTAGTTTTAATGATGATTAACTCATGTAGTTATAGTTTACTAATAATCTTGTGATATTTAGTTTCAGATATTTGATCAAGGTATTAGTAGGTGATTAGCTTCAATAAAGGAGTTTTGGAGCTTTCACATGTTGATTCAAGAGCTCGAGCGTCAAAATCGCATCTGGTACTTGTTGGAGTCAAGCTCGTTGGATCGCGTTTAGATCGAGTCAACTTGGAGACAAGAAGACCTCGGTTTATTTAGTTTAGATTGCTTAGATCTTGTGTAAAGATTAGATATTGTTGACATGCTCAAGTTCACATACACACACAAGTTTATTGATTTTAGTTTCGGTTTAAACGGTTTTTGTTTCCATGTCAAAAACATAAATATAATATCTTTTATGTATATTGGATTCTATCCATATACAATATGCTTGAAATTTATTTCAATATCATGTTTTTGTATCCATATGAGTTTTGAAGAAAACGGTTTTCCATTTCAAAAATCTAAGTTTGAAAAATACCGATTTTAGTTTAAAAGCAAATTTCTATATCACAAAAATGGTTCAAATTGTTTATAATATGTGTTGAACTTTAGTCACACATATTTATATTTCAAAGATCTTATAAGAACTTATTTTTGTAAAATTATGTAATTTTATGAGATTTAATTGAAGATAAAAAGACAAGGTTTTCAATCCCAAAATCCCAGCCTGACTGCACTGGCGGTCGACCGGACGGTCGACCGGCCCAGTGGTTGGTTGACCGGCACGGTCCACTGATGTGCACGGGAAGTGCACAAAGGCCAGCCTAGTCAGCTGGTCGACCGCCGCGGTCGACTGACTGAAAGCATCCCACTCTCGGGTGGGTGTCAGTCGACCGGAAGCACAACGGTCATAAAATGACCGTTGGTCGATCGACCGGAAGGTCATTTCTGACCTTTCCTGGCTGCCAACGGTCAGATTTTTGAGAGGCTATATATAGGCCTTCTCTTGAGCTGTTTTAACTAAGATTTGAGAAGAGAAAAATTTCTATCTTTCAAGTATTTTTTAGCAAGAGTTTTTGTGGCTAAAAAATTTTATTTTTATTTTTTTTAAAGTGTTAGAAAATCAAAGAAAAAGAAAGTCCTTTGGAATTGGTTTTTGGTCTTGATTTCAATATCTATTTGAAAATTTTCCCAAGTATTTTTCTTTATTCTAAACACTTTATTTTCTCACACTTGAGCTATCTACCTATCCAATCTATTAGGATCTTATTTTTGTGAGAAAATAGGTTTGTGGCTTGTTGAAACCACCAAGTGTTATAATCATCCTTTGCTTGTGGCTTTGTGCCTTTCCCTCTAAATGTAGAGGAGGTTGTGCAATTGGGTTTGTGGCTATCCCTCTAAGTGTATAGGTGATTGAGGTTGTTGTTTGGCTTTGCGTCTTATCTCTCTATTGAGAGGTTGATCTTGTTTTGGCTAAGTGCCCATCCCTCTAAGTATAGCGGTGATAGTTGTTGTGTCTTGCCTCTTGTGAAAAGGTTGTGTTTGTTAGAGAGAGGAGTTGCGTACTCCAAAGTTGTATTACCTAAATCCTCAGTGAAGGTTCCCTGTGTGAGAAGTCCTGTGTGGACGATATAGTGAAAATCCTTCTGTGTGAAGGCGGGGACGTAGAGTAGTTGCTCGAACCTCAAAACATATCTCGGTGTTTGCGATTGATCCACTATCTCTAAACTCTCTCTTATATTGTGTCTTGCATTATTTCATCTTGTTCATATCATACTTATATGCTTGGTATTTTTTGTGTGTCTTACTTGTGTTGAACTAAGAGAGCTTTATATAGCACTTCAACTCTTGTAACACATTCGGCTACACTCTTTGGTTACACTAAATGTGTTACAATTTATTTTAATTCTGCATCATTTATCATTAGATTAGTTATACACCTATTCATCCCCCTCTAAGTGTACTTTCAGTTAAGTGAGAGATGAAATTCAGTTATAAAGAATAGAGGAGTTTTAAAACCAACAGAAAATAATTTTGGAAAGAAAGAACTTGGATGTTGAAAGCTAGAAAACTTTTCTCTTTAGAAATAAACTTGAAAAATTATAAACTTGTGTGTTTTTCTTATCTAAAACCAAAACCATCACCCATATATATAGGCAATGAATAACTATAATTTATAAATCATATCAGGTCATTTGGGTGTGTTAGATACTTGAAAACCAAAAATGCCCGTTAAAATCTACTAAAAACAAAACAGATTCAAAAACTAGCCGTTATGGCCATCTGGCAGCTTGTTGTCGACCAATCGGTTGACCGACAGGTCACTCAGAAAAGAGCCATTGGCTCCGGTTGACCGGGCGATCGACCGCTCGGTAGTTTAAAAAGAAAAATAAACTGTTGACCGACCCTAACCTAGAGTTGAGGTCTCTCAGTCGGTCGACTGATCGGTTGACCACAAGGGTTAGCGGTTGACCAGTCGGTCGACCGACAACATGTACAAATGGGCACGTCCCTTGGCCAAAGGCCTGGTCGACTGGACTGTCGAGTTTCTGGCCTGCAATGGGCACCGATCGACAGGGCGGTCGACCGTTCTAACCTAAAACAGTTTTTAAGAAAACTTTTGAGTTTTAAATATTTTTTTAAAAATTTTGTATTGGTTTATGGGTAATGTAGTAATGTATAGGTGATGAAATACATGTTCTAAACTTGTTATAAAATTTTGAAAAATTATGGGACATGTATCAAAACCAAACATGTAAAATATCAATACTACCAAAACTTGTATTTTTTTGAAATCATATATTTGCGTGTATAACTTCTTGAGCATCACTGCTTTAACCAACTAATATCTTATAAGGCTCTAGGTGACTACAAGATCTTCAATTGGGCTTCTCCATTAGCGGTGTCAAGTGCTTTGAGTTTTATTCAGTATTTGAATCTTCTTGAGTCTTCAACACCTTCCTTTAGAGAAGAAAACTCCTTGAATCCTTGAACCCTTAAATATACTTAAACACTTGAACTTGATTAGTACAACAACCACATATGTTTTGTTATCATCAAAATCATAAAATCGGGTGATTGTAACCTTTGGCCAACATCAACAATTTGAGGAACCCAAGCAACGGAGATAGACGCACTGGAGAGGTACCCACACGATAAAAACAAAGAAACAAGAGAGAAAAATAAGCAACACAATATTTAACGAGGTTCAGCAATTTGCCTATATCCTCAGGGTAAGGGGGAGAGAGATTTTATTGATTCAAAAATCAATTACAAGAGAAAACCAGAGAGATACTTGGGATACTCGGAGATACAATTCATGAGGGCTCTAACCCTTATTTGTAGCTAAATAGTCCCAAGCTTTTAGAAAACCTCAATTGGATTCATCTCCAAATCAGAAATGAAATCGAAATCCATTCAGGAGAGCAGATCGCCTGTCGGTCGACCGGACCGTAGTTGACGTCGACCGGTCGGTCGACTGGGACCAACCGAGAGCACTGAGTGCCAGTCAGTGACCGCACCGGTCGGCCGCTGCCTTGCCACGGTCGACTGGGCCGGGCTGCGCCTGTGCATGTCGTGCACGCCGGTCGACCGGACCCTGTTCTGGCACATACTACAGACTGCCTCCTCGCTTTTTTTTGGCTTCCGATCTTTGTGCTATCTTCCCGATGAGTTAAAAACTCTTCCGATGTCTTTTATTTCCTCTTATCTTCTCTCTCCCTACATGATATTCTTCATTTGCCTACTGATTATCGTCGGTCTGATTATGCCCAAGTTTTTGTTGAATATATCTATAATTTACATGCTGAGATTAGATGAAAATTAATTTAAGTAATGGTACTTATAAACTTATTGCTAATGCAGATTGAAGGCATAGAGAATTTAATGAAGGGGATTATGTTATGGCTCGCATTTGTCCTGAACTCTATCCTAAACATCTTAAAAGATTACCTTCCCGAACCATTGGGCCTTACTTTATTCTTCGGGATCCAATGCTTATTTAATTTATTTTCCTTCGTATGTATCAGTTTTCAACGTGACAGATTTATTTTCTTGTCGAGGCACATTCGAGCCTCCAGTTGCTCCTTCTTTTGTTTCTGCAGCCACATCTTTTACTCTGATTTCTCGTGCTTTTTTCACTGTTTTAGAACAACCAGATGAGATCTTGATATCTTAGATAATGAGTTTGTCACTTCACATTATAATGGTTATCATCGCTTCCTTGTTTGATGAAAGGATCGTCCCTCCACTGATGACGCTTGGATCACTGAACAGAATTCTGTCACCTTGATTCTGACCTCTTGGAAGGTTATTTATGCTTTACCTCATCAAAGACAAGAGTTCTTTCAACTAGGGGAAATGATGGAGATCATAATTAGAAGTTAATTATTATATTATTAATTAACTATTATTTTGTTAGGTGTTATTTAATTTTGATGATTAGAGTTTCTTGATTATCAAGTTTTGTTTAGTTTTTCTAGTTCATGATAAATACATATCTATTATACCTCTTTGTTTTCATTGTGAAAGAGACTTGCTTTATGAAAATAAATATTATCAGACTTCATCTCTCTAATTACTCTCTTTTCTCTCTATATATTCTTTTCTATCTCTCTTTAAATTCTCTTTTCTTCTGTTTTCTCTTTTCTTTCTCTCTTTAGTTCTACATCACAATGTTTTATAGAATTCAGAAGAAAATATCTCTATGTAATCATAAGATTTGTTAAAAGATCACTTAATTTTACTGGAGTACGTAAAAAGACATATAATTTTATTGGAATTAGCAATAATCTCTGTGCACTATCTTAGATTTGATTTTTTTTTAATTTTGATAATATAGGACACTTTAATTGAATTCAGTGGAACATAAAGATTTTCTGTTCATTTCAATTGAACAAAATATTTCTCTTTTGTAAAATATACAAATAATACAAAGTGATTTTATTAACCTTGAAAATTTTATGTAGAGTTGTAATTGGATATGAATCCACATAGAATCCAACCTTTCTAGGAGCTAATTCATTATCATATTTGTTTTCCAATTAGAAATTAATGGTTTCAAATTGCACTTTTTTTATTAGAAATTCCTTTTTTCTTTCTAATTCATAATCTTATTTGTTTTACAATTACTTATATTCATATTTTACCTAATTTTTTATTTTCTTTATTTTTAATTTTTTTAATTTTTTGCTTTCCCATTCTTTTTTTTGAGATTCTAATTTTTTTTTTATGTTTCTTGTATGTTTTAAATGGTTTTTTTCCAAACTTTTTTTGTTTCTTTTGATACTATTATATTTTTTTATTTTATCTCTTTTTCAATATTTATTCTTAACCTTTTCCCTAACTGTTTCTTTTGTTTTTTCCCCACAAATTTAAAAATATTATAATTTTTATTTTTTATCTCAGAATTATCTTTTCTTTTTCCAATTATTTATTTTCTTTTTCCTCAAAAGATTTAAATTTTTTTCGATACAAAGTATTTTATTTTAATCATTTGATACTAAAATTTTGATAGACCTATTTAAAACTTTTTATTATTGTATTTAAATTTTTTCTATTTTTTCTTTCTATCTTCGAATAATTTCTTTTTCTTTTTTTATAATTCTGTCTAACTTTTAATTTTTCAGCTTTTTTGGGATTTTTCGCTTTTGATTTCTTCATTTCTTTCTTATTTTTGAAAAGTTGCAACTTTTTCTTTTTTAATTACATTTCAATATTTTCGCCTTTTTTATTTTCTTTAAATTTTCTATTCTTTCTACATTATTCTTATTCAGTTAGCTCTCTTTTAAAAACAATTTCAAGATTTTTCTTCCTTTGAAAAATTCTTTATTTTCTTCTATTTTAGTTCTACCCTCTTTTTCCTTTTAATATTTGTTTGTTTCATTCTATTATTTTTTTCTTTTTATTTCCTTTTATGATTCAATTCTACTTATTTTTTTATTCTTTCTTCCTTTTTCCATAAACTGTTTTTTCACTTCTTTTTATTCTTTTGTTTTTGCCCTTGATTTTTAACCTATTTCTTTTTATTTAACTTCTTTTTCCCCTAATACTTTTGGTTTTTTTATTTTTCTTCTTTACTATTTCTTTTTGTCTTTTTCTTTATTGTACTTTTTATTTTTTATTTTCTTTAGTAGAAATTTGTGGATTATTTATTTTCTATTATTTTAATTATTTTATGTTTCTTCCACATTTTTAATTTATTTATTTTTATTAATAATTATCAAGTTCAATAGTTTTTGTCTTATTCATTTTTGTCCGAATCTTCTTTCTTTTGGCTATATTGATTATATTTTTCACTTTTTCTCCATATTTTCTTTTTTTATTAATACCTCTTTCGTAATTATTTTATTTATTTTCATTTAATATTTTTCTTTCAATTTTCTCGAGTTTCTTCATATATTTTCATTCATATATTTTCTTTTGTATTTTAGATAATCGTTTTATTTTGTTCTTTTCTCATTTATTTCTTCTGTTTCTTTTTCTTGTTGTATTTTTCCTTTTTATTGTATTATTTTTATATTATTTCTAATTCTTTGTTTTCTTTTCTTTCTTGATTTTATCTTCACTTTTTTTTCTTGTTTTAGATATTTTTCTTCTTATGTTCCTTATTTTGTTATCTGAGAAAAAAATAGAAACAATAAATTAAAAGTAACTTGATAAAAAGTCAAAGAAGGAATTAAAATCTAATAAGTAGGATAGAAAATAAAAGAAAATGAAAACAAAAGCATGGAAAGGAAATAAAATAAAGGAACAGAAACGAAGAAGAGTAGAAAAAATTGATAAAAATTCAGATTAAAATTTTAAAAAGTGGAATAATATTGGAAAAATGAAAAAAAGAAAAAGAAACAAAATATAAAGAAATAAGACAATAAAGGGAGAAGAATAAAATATAAAAAGAAAAATATCATGAAGAATGAACATTAATGAAAGAAAATAATTAGGAAATTAAAACAACCCAATTTATGGAAAAACAAACAAAACAATATGAAAAATAGAATTGAAATAGATGAGTAAAATAATGAAAAAAATTTAGAATTTACAAAGGATAATATAATCAGTAAAATTCAGTGTTGAAATAAAGATTAGCGATAAAATAAGAGAAAGAAGTATAAGAAACAAAATATGGACTCAGAAATTTTTTAAAAAAGACTATGATGGAGAAAACAAAAAATTTTTTTCAAATATATATTATACTTAGATACTATATTTACTTTATATGTCTATTGTTTCAAATCTATTCTCTAGCTATTAAATATATTTGAAAGTTATGATAAAATTTAGTTATAAGATGAACCCAATAACATGTGCATTGCACGTGCACTTTCCAAGTATAGAAACAAATAAGGCTGTGGCTATAATGAATATGCACCTAGAGGGGGTGAATATGTGTATGGCTAATCTAATGACAAATGATGCGGAATTAAAAACTAATTGTAACACACTTAGTGTAACCAAAGAGTGTAGCCGAATTCTCGGTGATAGGTTCTGAACTATCTCCTCTAAATTTCTCTAAATAAGAGTTGAGGTGCTATTTAAAGCTCTCTTGGTTCAACACAAGTATGAGCTCACACAAACAATACCAAGCATATATGTATGATATGAATAATATGAAATCATGCAAGGTACAAAAGGGAGAGAGTTTAGAGATAGTAGATCAATCGCAAATACCGAGATATGTTCCGAGGTTCGAGTTACTGCTCTACGTTCCCGCCTTCACACAGAAGAATTTTCACTATACGTCTACACATGACTTCCCACACAGGGAACCTCCACCGAGAATTTGGCAAATACAAATTAGGAGTACGCAACTCCTTTCTCTAATAAACAATCTCTACACAAGAGGGAAGGCACAACAACTATCACCTCTCACTAGAGGGATAAGGCACTAAGCCGAACAGCAACAATCACCTCTATACTTAGAGGGATAGGCACAAAGTCAAAACTCCAACAATCATCTCTACACTTAGAGGGATACCAACAAACCCAAACTCCTCCACAATCACCTCTACACAAGAGGGTAACACAAAGTAAAGAGGATCACAACACTTGGTAGTCTCAACAACCACAAATCAATTTTCTCACAAAATAAAGATCTTATGGATAGGATAGTATATGATAGCTCAAGTGTGAGAAAATAAAGTATTTGGAATAAAGAAAAATACTTGAGAAAATCTCCAAATAGATATTGAAATTAACATCAAAAACCAATCCCAAAAGACTCTTTTCTTTGAATTTTCCAACACTTTAAAAACAAATAAAAATAAATCTTTTAATTACAAAACTCTTGCTGGAAAATACTTAAAAGATAGAAATTTGTCTCTTCTCAATCTTTTAGAAATCAGCCAAAGAGGGGGCTATTTATAACCCTCCAAAAAATCTGCCCGTTGGCAGCATGAAAGGGCTGTTGGCCCAAAGGCCTATCACCCTAGTTTTGATGATGATCAACTCATGTAGTTATGTTTACTAATGAACTTGTGTTTAATTAGTGACAGATTCATTATCAAGATCTTAGTAGGTGTGGAGCTTCAACAAAGGATTTTAAGACAAGTTTTGGAGCTAGCACCGGTTGATTCACGAGCCTATGCATCAAGACCACATCAATTTGTTGAGCTCGTTGGATTGCACTTGGACCAAGTCAAGAGGATGAGAAGACTCAAGGGAAGACTTCAAGATCAAGAATTGTGTTTAGGTATAAGATTTTTGTTTTTAGTTAAAATGTAAAGGATAGAGTAGTTGGTGGATTGCTCAAGTACATATACACACACACTCTTGATAGAATTGTTTTCATAAAGATTTTTTAGTTTAGAAAAGATTTTCTTTGTGACAAAATACTATTTGATTTTTGATATTCATGTTTACATCTTTCAACCAAAACCAAGTTTATGCTTAATGCCAAAAATAGATATTTCATCTTGATTGTGTAGTGGATCATATCCATACACACTATGCTTTAAAAGTATATCTTGTTTTCGTATTTGATGAAGAGTTTTGGAAAATAAATTTTTTGGAAAATACAAGTTTTCACATGAGCCAAATATTTCCATATTACAAAAATAGTCCAAATCTTTTATAACATGCCTTGATTTTGTGCAAGCATGTTTGTATATCAAAGTATATTGGTTAAACTATTTTTGTAGATTTTATATATTTTATGCGATTTTTATGAAAGCCAAAAGACCAACATTTTTCTCCAAGTGCTGACCCAGAATTGGCTTACGGGTCGACCGGGCGGGTCGACCGGAACCAAGGGCAGGTCGACCGCAAGGGTCGACCGACGTGCACAGAGCCGTGCACGTCTGTCAGTTCAGTGGGCGGGTCGACCGGGCGGGTCGACCGGAACTGAGAGCAGTGCTCTCTGTTCTTTTGGGTCGACCGGAGGCTCCAACGGTCGGATTTTTGACCGTTGCGGGTCGACCGGCCGGGTCGACCGGCAGGCCTGACAGACCCCAACGGCTATATTTTTCTGGCCTATAAATTTGGGGTTTGGTCATTGTTTTAAGCCAAGATTTTGGAGACTTTTAGAGCCAGTTTTTCCTATTCATTTCAGAGGTTTTTCTCCACAAAATTTAGAGCAAATACTTCCAATTAAAAGGAGAGATTTATCAAGAGTGTAAAAGTGATTTCTTTGAGTTTTCCTCCACCATCTCTTTCCTTGTTTTCTCACACATCACTTGAGCTATCCATTGCCTTATCTATCCATAGGATTGTGTTGTGAGAGTTTGTAATTGGTGATCAAAGTGTTTTAGATCACCAAGAGATTTCCTTTTTTTTCTTTGAGGAGGCGGACAAGTGTGTTCGCGGTAGTTTAGAGTTCTTGTGTGAACTCGGTGGTTTGAGGTGCGGCCTCGGCGAGCTAGTGAGCTTGCGTGTGTACGGGACTAGGGTGTCCGAGGGCTTGTAGGTGTTGCGGCACCGAGGAGAGATCCATTGGGATCTTGCATAGTGGAAATCCTTCGTGTGTCGAAGGCGGGGATGTAGAGCAAGTGTGCTCGAACCTCGAAACATACCCTTGTGTTTGCAATTGCCTTTTCTCTCTCTCTCCCTTACTTGTTTATATCTTGCATTCAATTATTGTCTTTACATTTATATGCATGATATATTCCTTGTACTCATATTGATATATTGCTTGGGATTGTTTGCTAACACTTGTATTTAACCAAGAGAGCCAACACGGCACCTCAACCCATTCAAGGGAATCTAGAGGAGTTTGTCCAGAGCCCTTCACGGGGAATTCGGCAACACTCTTTGTTTATACGTGATATTTATTGTAAAAGATTTAATTTGGTCATAATTGTTTTAACTTCCGCATTATTTGGCATTAAGTGACCATTAGATTAGCCATCACCTACTCACCCCCCCTCTAGGTGAACCTTCAATTGGTATCAGAGCTTGGTACTCTGATTTGGGTCTTACAACCTAGAGTTAAAGATCCTCATTTTGGCTAATCACTTTATTTGTACACACACTATGGATTTCATGGCACCACCCACTTTTGACATACTTAACATCCAAATTTGGAAGGTTAAGATGTCATTGTATCTCAAGGCCTTAGGCATTCATGTTTATCTTGCTACAATTAAAGATTCTTATATTAATGATAGCAAGTACATTGAGGCTAATGCAAAAACCCTAAATGCTTTGAAGAGTACCCTAAATGATGATTACTTATTTAGGGTTGCTAACATTGACTCGGCTTTTGTAACTTGGAACATCAACACCTCCCTTGGCGAAAAGGATCTATATTATGCCGGGAGCGATTCGGATGTTGGAAGCGACACCTCTAACAAGTGCTATATGGTCCAAGGGGATAACCCCCTTGAGGTAACTCCGAATCCGATGATGAAGACATGTCATATGATGAGCTTACTACCTTTTGTCATCTTGTGCTTGAAAAATATGACATGCTTAAAAAGAAGAATAAAAATTTGAAAAAGAACATTGCTTGCATGCATAAAGAACATGATTCATTTAGAAGTAACATTGCATGTTTAGAAAAAGATAACAAAAATTTGAAAAAGATTTTGATTGCATGCTTAAAGAAAAGGATTCATTAGCAAACAAGATCGCATGTTTAGAAAAAGAAAAAGAAGATTTGAAAGATGAAAATGTTTCCTTGATGACCAAATTAAATAATCTTTGTGAAGGAAACACTATTTTGAAAAATAAAGTTGATTTGGTAGAAAAACAAAAGGAAGTTGTTTTTCAAGAAAATAAGACTTTGAAAAGAAAGATTTGTGAAAAATAAAAAGAATTTATTTCGAAAAAGAAAAAAAATGATCATATATCTCACCATGCTTTACATGCCATCACTAGTGAGATTAATGTTTTGAAAGATAAAATTAATGATTTGAGTTCAACCTTGAACTCTTGTGCATTCAACCACACTAGATTGGAGTCTATGTTTTCAAAGAAACAAACTCCACACATTCATGCACATCATAACCATGCATTTGCTTATGTTGCACAACATGATCACACTCCTACACATAAGCATACTAAGGTGTACACATGTACACATTGTGGCCGCAAAGGCCATTTAGCAAAGTTTTGTTATGATAAGTTCCTTACAAGACTAGCCCCCAAGGACCCAAGAAAATATGGTACCAAACCCCCACCTTGTGTATTTGATGTAGGTGAGGGCTCTCACAAAACGTGAGAGAATTGGTGCCTTGGTGGTGGATGCAATGGACTTTATGGGCACATCTTAGACGCATCACTATCAGGAAGCTTGGTGGGACAACCACCATATTTGGAGCTTTGGAGTTGGTAACAATCTCTAAACTCCTACTTTTATGTACATGCTTTTAATTTCATATATCATATAGCATGTTCATATTTTTATGTACTTCATGTGGTATTTACATGCTTAGATGTAGAATGTGTCAAACTTGCATTTATACATATATGAATAGTGAACTACAATTGACTCATATATATTTGAACTTCATGCTCATTTGTATACACTATATGCATATGTATAGACTAGTTTTGATGATTCTCTTTTATACATGTTTTGCCTTTTTTTTGCTTTACTTCTTGTATATGTATTTTTAATTCAAATCTAATAAATATACATGTATACCCGTGAGTCTCTTGCTTTCATGCAAATACATTTAATAGACTCTTTTATACTTGGGATATGTATGTATATTGTTAGATTTGGATAAATCATACATATACGTAGAAGTTTGTTGATTTTATGAAAATTATTTTGAGTTGAATTGTTAAAAAAATGTGACTTATGATCTTTTTGAGCTTCAATGACTATTTTCATAAAATACTACTAGTTACATGATCGTTTAATACTCACATTTTTGTTAAAATCATTTTTGAGTTTTATAGACCATGAGTGCTTAAATTTTTGTGTATCTAGTTATGTTTTATGAAAAACATATGATTTAATGTTATTTGAAGGATCTTTAACTAGTTATTCAAAATCAATTTAAACTAGTTATCTATTCTTCTATTATTTATAAGATTATCCACATGATCCTACTTTATTTCAATTATATGATAAATTCTTTTGTGATCTAAAAGATTTGATGCTTCATGTATTTGAATATTAGTTTAAATGTTAGTTTTATCAACACTAGGATTTATACTTGAACATATTGTGGGCCACAAATAAATCTATTTATATTTGTGCTTGAATGCTTATTTGAACCCATGAAATGTGCTTGTATTGCTTAGTTTTTTATGATACATACATTTTTAAACTTGTATTCTCACTTTTTAGATTTGATTTATGATCATGTGTTTTTCATTTCATGTATATGTGCATTTTGCCAAACTTTAAGATATACATGTATACTCTTGAGTATTTGCCTTTAATGTAAATCTATTTATATGGACTCAATTGTGTTTAAGGATATGTATGTATACTTATTGTGTTGTCAAAACATACATATATCTTGAAATATAAATTTTTTAATAAAAAATGTGTGATGATTTAAAGGAATATTGAGATTAATTGACATTTTTGCTTTATTCCTTGTTGGAAGGATTCCGTACTAGTTTTTAAAACATTTCACATTAACTAGTGTAAATTCTTCATATGGTAGAGTATATGATAAACTTACTCTTCAATTGGTATCATTGGATATTTTCAATTGGTATCATATGATTTTATATACTCATTTTTTGATTGTATGTATAAATGCTTTCAAATTTAAATTATATCAATTTCTATTGATATTATCTTTTCATACATGTGATCTTTTGTGCTTTAAGAGAATGAATCAATTGTTCTTAACGCACAATGTATATGCTAAGCTTAATTCAACTTTCAATTGGTAATTCTTAAAGCTTATGCAATATGTTTTCAAAATTAATATCAAAATAAAAATATGTTTACTTGATATCTCAAAATGTATTTTATTAAGAAAGTTCAAAATTTTGTTTTGATAAAAAAAATTCAAAATTTTTGATTTGTATTTCCTATATGCAAGGAGAGCTTAACATCTCTCTTACATATATTCATGTTGAGTATATTATAAATTGAGGAGCTTGACAACTCTTCTTTATATGATATACGTGTGTAGGGGGAGCTTCACATCTCCTCTTATGCATCATAATATGTGTTATGTGAGTTAGGGCTTGTCATCCCTTCTTCATTTAATGCATATGTGTAGGGAAGCTAACTTAGCGTCTTCCTCTTCATGAATGTATATCGCATATAACCTTTATTGATTGATTTATTTTACTCCTTCTTGATCTCTTTGTTTTTGACAAAAGGGGGAGAAAAATTTGTTTGATTTGATTTTACTTTGAACCCTTTGTTGATGAGTGACAAAAAGGGGAGAGGTATTTGCTATATATGCATGTTTTTATTAAAGGATTTATGTTTATGTATATATTTTTGCTTTTCAAATAGGAGAAAAAGAATTTGATTTTTGTTTTATCTCCTTGATTTGCATACATGTCATGTGCTTCATTTCCATATTATTTTGTTTATGTGTTATGCATGAGTTAAGGGGGAGCTTCTTTGAAGCTTTACTTTAATCCATGCATATATAACTTCATGAGTTTTGTCATCATCAAAAAGGGGGAAATTGTTGGCCCAAAGGCCTATCACCCTAGTTTTGTTGATGATCAACTCATGTAGTTATGTTTACTAATGATCTTGTGTTTAATTAGTGAATAATTCATTATCAAGATCTTAGTAGGTGTGGAGCTTCAACAAAGAATTTTAAGACAAGTTTTGGAGCTAGCACCAGTTGATTCACGAGCCTATGCATCAAGACCACATCAATTTGTTGAGCTCGTTGGATTGCACTTGGACCAAGTCAAGAGGATGAGAAGACTTCAAGGGAAGACTTCAAGATCAAGACTTGTGTCTAGGTATAAGATTTTTGTTTTTAGTTAAAATGTAAAGGATAGAGTAGTTGGAGGATTGCTCAAGTACATATACACACACACTCTTGATAGAATTGTTTTCATAAAAGATTTTTTATTTTAGAAACAATTTTTCTTTGTGACAAATTACTATTTGGTTTTTGATATTCATGTTTACATCTTTCAACCAAAATCAAGTTTATGCTTAATGCCAAAAACATAGATATTTCATCTTGATTGTGTAGTGGATCATATCCATACACACTATGCTTTAAAAGTATATCTTGTTTTCGTATTTGATGAAGAGTTTTGGAAAATAAGTTTTTTGGAAAATACAAGTTTTCACATGAGCCAATATTTTCATATTACAAAAATAGTCCAAATCTTTTATAACATGCCTTGATTTTGTGCAAGCATGTTTGTATATCAAAGTATATTGGTTAAACTATTTTTTAGATTTTTATGTATTTTATGGGATTTTTATGAAAGCCAAAAGACTAACATTTTTCTCCCAAGTGCTGACCCAGAATTGGCTTACGGGTCGACCGGGCGGGTCGACCGGAACCAAGGGCAGGTCGACCGCAAGGGTCGACCGATGTGCACAGAGCCGTGCACGTCTGTCAGTTCAGTGGCCGGGTCGACCGGGCGGGTCGACCGGAACTGAGAGCAGTGCTCTCTGTTCTTTTGGGTCGACCGGGCGGGTTGACCGAAGGCTCCAACGGTCGGATTTTTGACCGTTGCGGGTCGACCGGCCGGGTCGACCGGCAGGCCTGACAGACCCCAACGGCTATATTTTTCTGGCCTATAAATTTGGGGGTTTGGTCATTGTTTTAAGCTAAGATTTTGGAGACTTTTAGAGCCAGTTTTTCCTATTCATTTCAGAGGTTTTTCTCCACAAAATTTAGAGCAAATACTTTCAATTAAAGGAGAGATTATCAAGAGTGTAAAAGTGATTTCTTTGAGTTTTTCTCTACCATCTCTTTCCTTGTTTTCTCACACATCACTTGAGCTATCCATTGCCTTATCTATCCATAGGATTGTGTTGTGAGAGTTTGTAATTGGTGATCAAAGTGTTTTAGATCACCAAGAGATTTCCTTTTTGTTCTTTGAGGAGGCGGACAAGTGTGTTCGCGGTGGTTTTAGAGTTCTTGTGTGAACTCGGTGGTTTGAGGTGCGGCCTCGGCGAGCTAGTGAGCTTGCGTCTGTACGGACTAGGGAGTCCGAGGGCTTGTAGGTATTGCGGCACCGAGGAGATCCATTGGGATCTTGCATAGTGGAAATCCTTCGTGTGTCGAAGGCGGGGATGTAGAGCAAGTGTGCTCGAACCTCGAAACATACCCTTGTGTTTGCGATTGCCTTTTCTCTCTCTCCCTTACTTGTTTATATCTTGCATTCAATTATTGTCTTTACATTTATATGCATGATATATTCCTTGTGCTCATATTCATATATTGCTTGGGATTGTTTGCTAACACTCGTATTTAACCAAGAGAGCCAACGCGGCACCTCAGCCCATTCAAGGGGAATCTAGAGGAGTTTGTCCAGAGCCCTTCACGGGGAATTCGGCAACACTCTTTGGTTATACGTGGTGTTTAGTGTAAAAAATTTAATTTGGTCATAATTGTTTTAGCTTCCGCATTATTTGGCATTAAGTGACCATTAGATTAGCCATCACCTATTCACCCCCCCTCTAGGTGAACCTTCAAGGGCAAAATTGCCCTTCCGGTCGACCGCCCGATCGACCGGCCAACGATCATTTTTCTGATCGTTGAGCCACTTGGTCGACCGCCCAATCGACCGAGGCCAGAACCAGATAGCAGAGCTCTCTAGTAGTTCGACCGCCTGGTTGATCGAGGCCAGATCCAGAGAGCAAGCTCTCTGGACGGTCGACCGGCCCACTAGCCAAAACAGGCGGTGCACGTTTGTGCACATCGGTCGACCGGCCTGGTCGACCGACTTCTGGCTTGGTCGACCAGCAGAAGGCCAGGTCAAACAATTATAGGGATTAAAACTTGGACTTTTTACCTTCAATAAATCCCATAAAAACACATAAATTTCACAAAAGTAGTTCTTATTATTTTTGAATACTAAACATGTGTGACCAAAAATCAACATATATTACAAACTATTTGAACTATTTTTGTGATATTGAAAATAAGCTTTAATCAAAATCAGTATTTTTCAAAATCAAACTTTGAAATGGAAATCCGATTTTTTCAAAACATGTATAAATACAAAAACATGATATTGAAATAAATTTGAAGCATATTGTATTGGATAGAATCCAATATACATATAAAATATCTATATTTTTGATATGAAATCCAAAACCGGTTAAATCAAAAACCAAACACATGAAACCTTTGTGTGTACTTGAGCATATCAACTATCTAAACTTTATATAAGATCTAAACTCAAATTAACTAAATACAAACCGAAGTCTTCTTGTCTCTAAGCCGACTCGATCCAAATGCGATCCAATGAGCTTGACTCCAACTGAGTGCTAGATGCGATCTTGACACGTGAGCTCTTGAATCCACAAGTATTAGCTCCAAAACTTCTTTATTGAAGCTAATCACTTACTAAGATCTCGATCAAATGTCTGAAACTAATTAAACACAAGATTATTAGTAAACTATGACAACATGAGTTAATCATCATCAAAACTAGAGCGATGGGCCTTAAGCCAACATATAATACATACACATAAGAGTAATATGGATATTGTCGGATAAAAGACTCGTCGGGCTGGGTCGGGACTTTATTGGGCGCTCATAGTGGGCTAGACCCAATAAAAATATATAAAAGATCTCATCAGGATAAGATAATTTTGATTTTAAATTCAAATCAAGATTGATTTGGATCTTGTTAGTTGTTGTTAGATTACAACCCTATCTCCTATGATCTCGTTAGTTGAAGATGAGGATTACAACTTTATCTCCTAACCACTATATAAACCTATGAGAGCTTAAATATGGGTTGAAGTTTTATCTTCCACAAAATAGTAAGAGGAATCCTTGTATCTTTTCCCTCAACCACAAGGTTGAAAAGTCACCTAGAGGGGGGGTGAATAGGTGATAATGCTAATCTATGAACTAAATGCGGAATTTAAAAACTTAATGCAAATTACACTCAAGTGTGATCAACAATGATTCACACACAACCAAGCCAAGCAAATATGAATGCACAATATGAATAGTTGTAAGGCACAAAGTAAAGAGAGAGATAGAGAGAGAGTCAATGATCAATCGCAAACACCGAGATATGTTTCGAGGTTCGAGCATCCAGCTCTACATCCCCGCCTTCGACACACGAAGGATTTCTAATCCACTAGCTAGTCCACAAAGAACTCTCACAAGGAGTACCCAACTCCTCTCTTTACAAAATACAACCTCCTCCTTGAAGCACCACTCCAAGCCAACAATCACAACCTCCTTCTTGAGGCAAACTCCAACAATCACAACCTCCTCCTTGAGGCAAACTCCAAACCAATACAACAAACTCCCAATCACCAACCAATACAAGGATCACCTCTCAACTAGAGGGATACAACCCAAAGCACAAAGCTAAGAAAAGATTGGGTTACAACTTGGTGGTCACAACAACAACCACAAACAACTTCTTCTTTCACACAAATAACCTATAGATATAGATAGTAGATTTTGCTCAGTGTGGAGAAAACCAAAGGAATGGAAATCAGAAATCACAAAGAAAATCCTTGGGAAAAATCAAGAAATCAAGATAGAATAGTTCAATCAAAATTCTTTCCCCAAAACCCTTTCTTTGATTTTCCAAACCCTAATGAAAACACCAAATGGATTGTTCAATTCAAGCTCAAAAACTTCTTTTGATTGCTTTGAAAACACCAGAGAATCAGCAAAAATTCGCAAACAAAAAATCTTAGAGAAAACCTCTCTTAAATGGGGGTATTTATAGGCAATTACAGAAAATAGCCGTTGACAGAACTTTTGCCAGAAATAGCCTTCCGGTCGACCGGGACGGTCGACCGCCCAACGGTCAAATATTGAACCGTTGTGGCTACCGGTCGACCGCCTCGGTCGACCGAAAATACCTGAGAGCAAACAGCTCTCTGTCGGTCGACCGCTTCGGTCGACCGGATGCAGTGTCAGCCTTCGTGCACGTATCCGTGCACATCAGTCGACCGGAACGGTCGACTGGCTTCTTTGTTGCGGTCGACCGTACCGGTCGACCGGAAAAGCCTGGCAGACAAAAACAGGTCTGAAATCTGGGGAAAAAATATTATAATAAATCCCACAAAATCTCTAAATTCCACAAAAATAGTTTTAACATTTATATTGAAATACAAACTTGTGTTAAAAATCCTAACACAATTTCAAACATATTTGACTATTTTTGTGTCTAGAGGAATTTTGCCAAAAATCAAAAACCGTATTTTCTAAAACTTTGTATTTTGAATAGAAAATACACATTGTCTAAAACTCATCCATGATACAAAAATATGATATTTAAACACTTTGAAGCATATTGTATATGAATAGAAATTCAATATACAAGAAACATATATATATATCATGATTTTTGTCATTAAGTCCAAAATATGTTTTGTTGTAAATACCAAAACATAAAACACATGGAATAGATTATCAAACAAGGTTTGTCTAAACAATTGAAGCATGCATGTATATAGAACAAATCTAATATACATAAACCATGTAAACTTGTTTTGATAAAAAATCTATTCATGAAAACCAAGATCGGTTAAACCTAAAACCGAAAATCAAAACATGAAAGGTGTGTGTTGTGAACTTGAGCTTATCATACTATTTTAATCTTTACAATTAGGATCTAAACCCAAACTAAAACTATGGATACCTAATTCTTCTTGTAGAGCGCAATCTCCAAGCTAGAGCGCAATCTCCAAGTCGGCTCGATCCAAAAACTCTTGATTCACCGAGCAAGTGCAATGAATGATCTTTGATGCGCGGGCTCTTGAATCAACATGTGCAAGCTTCCAATTCATCTTGTTGAAGCTAAACACCAACTAATATCTTGATTAATAAACTGAAACTAAAATCACAAGATAATTAGTACACATAACTACATGAGTTAATCATCATCAAAACTAGAGTGAAAGGCCTTTGGGCCAACAATCTCCCCCTTTTTGATGATGACAAAACTCATGGAGTTATATATGCATGGATTAAAGTAAAGCTTCAAAGAAGCTCCCCCTAACTCATGCATAGGAATAAACAAACAATAAGATGCATATAAACAGGTTCTTGACATAAAATGAATATGCATATGAAACATGCTATTGATTCCAATTAAAACAAAACAACTAAATTACCAAAACATGCTCTTGATACCAATGGATACTAATAAAAACAAAACTCATAATGCTCTTGATACCAATACCAATGGAGATGAAATGAACATAAAACTGAAAACTCATGCATATCAACTCCAATAAATCTTCTCCCCCCTTTTTGTCAATCATCAACAAAGGGGTAAAACAAAAAGATATGAATTCTTCTCCCCCTAAATATATGAAACAGAATATACAAACTACTTCAAGGGGTGAAACAAAAAATGATACCAATTAAAAAAAGTGTCAAAGAAGTGCATTATGATATCAATAGAAAGTGATCATAAAAACATTAAGAAATGCCTACCAATTACCAATTGAAAGTAAGAGGGTATTGAAAACAAATATGATCCCAATTGAAATTAAAAACATATTGAAAATAAAACACATGATACCAATTGAAAAACACATTGATACCAATTAAAAATCAATAATCATTCTTAAATCATTCATTTTTTTCTCATAAAGTTAGGGAGTGGGAAACAAAACCAATGGTAAACTAAATACCAATTGAAAAATTGAAATGTGAGTTTTCTCCCCCTTTATGAATACCAACTAACATATGCTTAAAATAAGATACCAATTGAAAATTAAATCAATTGAAAATTTGCTTTAACATTGTTTCAATTTGAAAAGTTCAAGCTAAGCATAAACAAAATTTGTGCTTCAGATATAGGGATATAATAAGCACAAATAAATCATCTATATATGTATGTAAAAGATAGATATCAATTGAAATTTGATACTATATGAAGTGCAAGCATACATATATAAAATACAAACATATATGAGTATACAAAAAGATGTCACATTGATACCAATTGAAAGAGTTCAATGATACCAATTGAAACAACAATAAATACACGTGTATATCTCATATAACCTACCACCCAATCATGGTTCAAGATATAAAGGATTTTCATTATAAAGCATACAAGAACATGATCTCCCATCCAACCGCCCATTGAAGGTAGGGGTTTTCAAAAATAGATTTGAAAATAGAGTACGTTGAAAAATCACTACCAAATGAAGAATAACACAACTAGTTATATGAGATTCTTCAAATAAGGAATAACAAAAATATTTTTCATGAAGACACATGTAAACCACATGGCACTAAAACACTCAAAATCCATATAGCACAATTTATACTCATGAAAACTAAGTCATGAGAAAACATTAAATAAGGTGAGTGTACAAGTGTTGTGAGAACATATCAACATGAAAATGGACAATCAAGCTCATATGAAAACATGAAATTCATCTTAAGATGTGAAATCACTTAATTGAAATCATCTTAAAATCCATAAAATTCATCATAAAAGTGAAATCACTTAGCAAACATGAAATCATCCAAACGATCTAAACTTCAAGGCATATGTATGTCATGTACAAACTAAAGTATACATACATATCCTAAACATTATGAGTCCACAAAAAGTATATGCATGAAGGCACGTGGCTCAGGATGTATATGTATAAATGATAGTTTGGTCAAGATGGACATATACATAAAGTCAAACAAACATGTAAAATGATGAATACAAGTTAAATGCAAGAATCATCAAAACTAGACTATACTAGTACATCAAGTGAATACAAATGAGCGTTCAAGCACAAACATATATAAAGGTTTATTTGTAGCTCACTAGTTGTACAAGTATAAATCCTAGTCTTAATGAAAACTATAATTCAAGCAAGTAGTCAAAACATGAAGTATAAAACGGTCAACAATCAACATGATCATGATAATCACAACATGAATTATTAAAACAAAAACATCATATAATCATAAACATCCAATGGTCATAATATATATGCATGAGCATTAGATCTAGGACATACATGTTAGTTCTAAACAAGTTGAGAACACAAAATGTAGATCCATATGAAACATGGGTGCTCAGTAACTAAACATGTACTAATCTAACCAACATAACATAAGCATAATGAACAATGAAACAAAACATGCTATGAATAGATGAACATGTAAAAACATGCAAATAAAATTGGAGTTAGAGAATGATACCAAACCGATGAAGGTGCATCTCTAATTCTCCAAACCACGGTGGTCCTCCCACCAAATCTCCTTGAGAGTGAAGCATCCAAATGGTTCTCCTTTTAGCTTAGAATGCATCCACCTCAAGGCACCAACACTCTCACGTTATGCGAGAGCCTCCACCTACATCAAACATCAAAGAGGTGGATCTTGGTACCCTTTTTCTTGTGGGTCCACGGGGGTTAGTATCTCTCCTAACCCAAACAAGATTAGTTGCTAAATTTTCAATATGTAATTTATCATAGCAAAATCTAGCAAGGTGGCCTTTTCGACCACAATGTGTACAAGTGTACAAGTGTACACATGAGCATACATGTTATGATTGTGTCCGTGATGAGCATGTGTATGCCGTGATGGGTGTGCATGCATAGTTGGAGCTTGTTTCTTGCGAACCAAGGATTCCAAACGAGTGTGATTTAAAGCACATTGGCTCAAAGTGGAGCCCAAACAATCAACACTTTTCTTCAAATTATTTATATCATTTTCAATGCTAGAAGATAAAGTGGAGCATGCTATAGGAGTGCAAGAAGTAGAAGCTACACTTGCATGGCAAACATGAATATCAATATCATTTTGCAAAGATTTATTTTTATTCAAAACCAAATCCAATTCTTTTGTAATTACATCAATATCATTTTTCAAAGTGAGATTTTCTTTAAAAGTAAAATCCAATTTTGAAGATAAAATCTCATTGTGCTTTACAACATCATCACAATCATTTTTGTTTTTCAAAAATTCATTTTCCTTAAAGCAAGTTCGAGTTGAGATTTAAGTGAGTCACATTCACTTGCAATCTCTTCCTTCTCTTGCAACATCAATTCAAAATTAGAGCATAAATCCTTTAATTCATTTTCAAAACAAGATTATCATCTTTCAAACAAATCATGTTCTTCTAACAAATTCTCAAGCTTTTGAACAAGTTCCATATTCAAAGTTTGAACTTCAAACATCCATGACAATAGGAACTAGAGCTATCATCTATTTGAGAATCCGATTGTACCTCAAGGGAGTTCTTCCCTTGGACCATGAGGCATTGCTCTTTGGACTTTTCTCTTTTAGATCTCCTCATCTTGTTAATTATCCTTGGAAGCTCGGGAGACGTCAAGATGCTCCAAACTGCAAAAGCCGAATCATAGTGATCAAAAACGGGTAAAAGAAATTCATTTAGAGATACTCTAAGTGCTCTAAGTGCTAATGCATTGGCCTTCTTATGCTTGCTACTATTAGGGAGGGATTCTATAGTGATGGCTTGATAAACTAAATGACCTAGAGTTTTTAAATGCCTAGTCATGTCCACCTTCCAAGCATCAAGTCTAAAATGGTCAAACATAGGAGGGCTAGCCATGAGTGCAAACTAGTATGAGTGCAAATGATAATTGCAAATGAAGATTAGCAAACAAGATCACTCCTAGGTGGTTAAACCTAAATATCAGGAGCACTAGCTCTGATACCAATTGAAAAGTCACCTAGAGGGGGGGTGAATAGGTGACAATGCTAATCTATGAACTAAATGCGGAATTTAAAAACTTAATGCAAATTACACTCAAGTGTGATCAACAAATGATTCACACACAACCAAGCCAAGCAAATATGAATGCACAATATGAATAGTTGCAAGGCACAAGTAAAGAGAGAGATAGAGAGAGTCAATGGATCAATCGCAAACACCGAGATATGTTTCGAGGTTCGAGCACCCAGCTCTACATCCCCGCTTCGACACACGAAGGATTTCTAATCCACTAGCTAGTCCACAAAGAACTCTCATAAGAGTACCCAACTCCTCTCTTTACAAAATACAACCTCCTCCTTGAAGCACCACTCCAAGCCAACAATCACAACCTCCTTCTTGAGGCAAACTCCAACAATCACAACCTCCTCCTTGAGGCAAACTCCAAACCAATACAACAAACTCCCAATCACCACCAATATAAGGATCACCTCTCAACTAGAGGGATACAACCCAAAGCACAAAGCTAAAAAAAGATTGGGTTACACTTGGTGGTCACAACAACAACCACAAACAACTTCTTCTTCCACACAAATAACCTATAGATATAGATAGTAGATTTTGCTCAAGTGTGGAGAAAACCAAAGGAATGGAAATCAGAAATCACAAAGAAAATCCTTGGGAAAAATCAAGAAATCAAGATAGAATATTTCAATCAAAATTCTTTCCCAAAAACCCTTTCTTTGATTTTCCAAACCCTAATGAAAACACCAAATGGATTGTTCAATTCAAGCTCAAAAACTTCTTTTGATTGCTTTGAAAACACCAGAGAATCAGCAAAAATTCGCACAAAAAATCATAGAGAAAACCTCTCTCAAATGGGGTATTTATAGGCAATTACAGAAAATAGCCGTTAACAGAACTTTTGCCAGAAATAGCCTTCCGTCGACCGGGACGGTCGACCGCCCAACGGTCAAATATTGAACCGTTGTGGCTACCGGTCGACCGCCTCGGTCGACCGAAAATACCTGAGAGCAAACAGCTCTCTGTCGGTCGACCGCTTCGGTCGACCGGATGCAGTGTCAGCCTTCGTGCACGTATCCGTGCACATCAGTCGACCGGAACGGTCGACTGGCTTCTTTGTTGCGGTCGACCGTACCGGTCGACCGGAAAAGCCTGGCAGACAAAAACAGGTCTGAAATCTGGGGAAAAAATATTATAATAAATCCCACAAAATCTCTAAAATTCCACAAAAATAGTTTTAACATTTTATATTGAAATACAAACTTGTGTTAAAAATCCTAACACAAATTTCAAACATATTTGACTATTTTTTGTGTCATAGGAATTTGCCAAAAACTAAAAACCGTATTTTCTAAAACTTTGTATTTTGAATAGAAAATACACATTGTCTAAAACTCATCCATGATACAAAAATATGATATTTAAACACTTTGAAGCATATTGTATATGAATAGAAATTCAATATACAAGAAACATATATATATCATGATTTTTGTCATTAAGTCCAAAATATGTTTTGTTGTAAATACCAAAACATAAAACACATGGAATAGATTATCAAACAAGGGTTTGTCTAAACAATTGAAGCATGCATGTATATAGAACAAATCTAATATACATAAACCATGTAAACTTGTTTTGATAAAAAATCTATTCATGAAAACAAGATCGGTTAAACCTAAACCGAAAATCAAAACATGAAAGTTGTGTGTTGTGAACTTGAGCTTATCATACTATTCTAATCTTTACAATTAGGATCTAAACCCAACTAAAATTATGGATACCTAAGTCTTCTTGTAGAGCGCAATCTCCAAGTTAGAGCGCAATCTCCATCGGGCTCGATCCAAAAACTCTTGATTCACCGAGCAAGTGCAATGAATGATCTTTGATGCGCGGGCTCTTGAATCAACATGTGCAAGCTTCCAATTCATCTTGTTGAAGCTAAACACCAACTAATATCTTGATTAATAAAACTGAAACTAAAATCACAAGATATTAGTACACATAACTACATGAGTTAATCATCATCAAAACT
>JAVJIF010023319.1:0-44862 GCA_038442645.1 Agave tequilana
AAATCAAGACATGTTACAAACAATTTGAACTATTTTTGTAACTTAGAAATTTTGGCTAAAAACGAAAACTGTATTTTTTCCAAAATTGGTTTTTTCAAAACTTCTCCAAATACAAAAATAAGATATTTAAACAACTTTTAAAGCATAGAGTGTATGGATATGATCCACTACACATACATGGTGAAATATCTATGTTTTTGACATTAAGCTCTAAATTTGGTTTTGGTTAAAACATATATACTTTAAATACCAAAAACAAACAGGTATTTTTTCAAAAAGAAAACTCTTTTGTATTTTTCCATAATAAAAATTCTTTTATGAAAACCTTATCAAAATCAAGAGTGTGTGTGTATATGATATACTTGAGCAATCCACCAACTATTCTATCCTTTACATTTTATCTAAAAACAAAATCTTATAAAAAAACAAACATAGACTCAAGTCTTGATCTTGAAGTCTTCTTCTCCTTCTTGACTTGGTCCAAACACGATCCATAGAGCTAGACTCCTCTTGAGTACTTGATGTGGTCTTGATGCACAAGCTCTTGAATCAAACCGTGCTAGCTCCAAACTTGACTTTAAATCCTTTGTTGAAGCTACACACCTACTAAGATCTTGATCACAAATCTGAAACTAAATAAACACAAGATCATTAGTACTATAACTACATGAGTTGATCATCATCAAAACTAGAGTGATGGGCCTTGGGGCCAACAATCTCCCCCTTTTTGATGATGACAAAACTCATGAAGTTATATATGCATGGATTAAAGTAAAGCTTCTAAGAAGCTCCCCCTTAACTCATGCATAACAATAAACAATAATATGCAATGAGCACATAAACATGTATGCAAATATAAGGAGATAAACATGCTAATTTAAACATAAAACTCATCAAATTCTTTTTCTCCTATTTGCAATACAAAACATATATGCATAAACATAAAGACTTCTCCCCCTTTATAAATAAAGTAAGGAAAACATGCATATATACCCAATCTTCTCCCCCGTTTTGTCAATCATCAACAAAGGGGTTAAAGTAAAATAAATCTTCTCCCCCTTTTTGTTCGAAACAAAGAAACAATAAAGGGTTGAACCAAATCAATCAATAAAAGATATATGTGATATACATTCATGAAGAGGAAGACGTTAAGTTAACTTCCCTACATATATACATTACATGAAAGAGGGATGACAAGCCCTAATTCACATAACGCATAATATGTAATGCATAAGAGGAGATGTGAACTCCCCACACACGTGTACCGCATAAAGAAGAGTTGTCAAGCTCCGCAATATAAGATACACTCATCATGAATCTATATGTAGAAGATGTGTTAAGCTCCCCTTGCATATAGGCAATACAAATCAAAACATTTTTAATTTTTTAAAAAAATTTGAATTTTTCTTAATAAAACAAAATTTGAGATATCTTAACAAATCAAATTTTAAGATATCATATAAACAAAAATTTTAAGGTACCACTTATAATCAAATTTTAAGATACCAATTTTGTAAGTAATCATTACAAATTTTCAATTTTACCAATTGAAAATTATTTTGATACCAATTGCAATCAATAGATATCAATTGAAGATTATTGCAAATATTTGATATCAATAAAAATATCAATTTTGAAAATAATGCATAAGCTTATTAAAATATCAATTGAGAAATGAATTGAAAATAAAGATTTGAATTAAGCTTAGCATAAACAAATTATGTGCTTTAAATATGTAAATCGATTTTAACTCAAGTACAAATAACTCATATATATATATGTATGAAAATGAAAATACCAATAGAAATTGATATATTTGAAATGAAGCATACATATATAGGAAACAAAATATGAGTATATACAAAATGAAATACCAATTGAGATCAAGTATATAACTCATCAAAAATATCTATCAAATGAAGAATAATAACTAGTTAAAGTAATTTTTGAGAAACTAATTAAAGATCCTTCAAAAAAACATGAAACCAAAATATATGTCTATCATGAAACATACTAAATACACAAGAAGTGACACTCGAAATCTATAAGGCTCAAAAATATCATGAAACAAGTCATGAATAAACAAAATAAAGTGTGAGTGCACAAAAAATATGTAATTAGCATTTGCCATGAAGATAATCAATAAAGCTCAAAACATAAGTATCATTTTATCAATCAAATCATGAAAATTTATTTTCATTTAAAAAACAAACTTCTAGGTATATGTATGTTTTTATTCAATCCTAACAATATGCATACATATCTCAAACATAAAAAGAGTCCATAATGTAAATTGCATGAAGGCAAATGACTCATGGGGTATACATGTATATTTATTAGATTTGAATACAAGATACATATACATGAAGTAAAACATGAAAATAGGCAAAACAAGTGTAAATGAGAGAATCATCAAAACTAGGCTATAGATGTGCATATAGTGAGTACAAATGAACAATGAAGTGCAAACATATATGAATCAATTTGTTGCTCACTACTTGTACAAGTATACATCCAAGTTTTGATAAAAACTACATTTAAACTAGTATTTACCACATGAAGCACAAAACATGAACATGCTAAAGAAATCATCAATGAAAGGCATGTAAACTCAACTAGGAGTTTTAGAGATAGTTACCAAATCAAAGAGCTATGCTCTAAATTCTCCAAAACATGGTGGTTGTCCCACCAAACCTCCTTGATAGCGGTTTATCAAATGTGTGCCATCAAGTCCATACATCCACTACCAAGGCACCATCCCTCTCACGTTTTGTGAGAGCCCTCACCTACATCAAAAACACAAGGTGGGAATTTTGGTACCCATTTTCTTTTGGGTCCTTGAGAGTTAGCATTGTAAGGAACCCAAACAATCTTATTAGCAAAATTTAAAGAATTAATCTTATCATAACAAAATTTTACTAAATGGCCTTTGCGGCCACAATGTGTACATTTGTACACCTTAGGATGCATATGAGTGTGAGTGTGGTCATGGCGTGCAAAGTGTGCATATGCATGAGGGTGATGTGCATGAATATGTGGAGTTTGTTTCTTTGAAAACAAGGACTCCAATCTAGAGTGGTTAAATGCACAATTGCTCAAAGTTGAGCTTAAACTATCAATTTTATTTTTCAAATTTTTAATCTCATGTTGATTAATAGTGGCATGTAAAGCATGGTGAGATTGAGAATCATTTTTCTTATTCTTTTTAGAAACATTTTCTTTTTCTTTTTCAACAATTTTTCTTTTCAACAATTTTTCTTTTTAAAGAAGTGTTTTCATTTAAAGCAACTTCTTTTTGTTTTTCCACCAAAACAACTTTATTTTTCAAAATAGTGTTTCCTTCACAAAGATCATTTAATTTAGAAAGCAAGGAAACATTCTCATTTTTCAAACTTTCATTTTCTTTTTCAATGCATGCAACTTTATTTTAAAAGAATCATTTTCTTTTAACATGCAATCAAATTTATTTTTCATTTTCTTGTTATCCTTTTATGCATTTCATATTTTTCAAGAAGTTGTTGACAAAAAGATTCAAGCTCATCATAAGTCATATCAACATCTTTTTCTACCTCGGATTCGGTAGTTACCTCAAGGGGGTTATCCCTTGGACCATGTAGCACACGTTGGAGGTGTCACTTCCAACATCCGAATCGCTCCCCGCATAGTATTGTTCTTTTTCGCCAAGGGAGATCATGGTGTTCCACACTACAAAAGCCGAATAAATATTTGATACCCTATATAAATATTCATCATTTAGGGTGATTTTAAAGCATGTAGGGCTTTTGCATTAGCCTCAATATTTTTGCCATTTAAACAATATGAATCTTTAGTAGGGGCAAAATAAACATTAATACCTAGGGCTTTGAGGAATAAAGACATCTTAACCTTCCAAGTTTGGATGTTAAGAATGTCAAAGTGGGAGGTGTCATGAAGTCCATGGTGTGTGTACAAATATTATGATTAGCCTAAAATGAGGATCTTTAACTCTAGGTTATAAGACCCAAATCAAGAGCACTTGGCTCTGATACCAATTGTAAATCACCTAGAGGGGGTGAATAGGTGATGGCTAATCTAAAAGTCACTTAATGCGGAATTAAAAACTATTTAATGCAAACTAAAACTTTTTACTAAAAACACCAAGTATAACACAAGAGTGTAGCCGGATTCCCCGTGAAGGGCTCTGGACTAACTTCTCAAGATTCCTCTAAATAAGAGTTGAGGTGCCGCGTTGGCTCTCTTAGGGTCTGTTTGGTTGTCGTAACTGGCCGTAATTCGTAGTTGTAATTGGTAAAGTCTTTTACAATTGTAAATTAGTTACATGTATGTAAATTTTACGGTGTTTGATTGGTAATATAAAATTGTAAAGTGGGAAAGTGTATTGTACTTTACGGTGTTTAGTTGTCGTAATGTATAAGTCATAAGTGAAAAAGTTGACCACAAAATTAATTATTTGGTGATTTTAAAAGTTTTAATACTGCAAATAATATTAAAAAAGTTAAATATTAAAAAATTTTAATATTAATATAAAAAATATTACAAATTTGTATGACCAAAAATTAACTGTAACTGAGCTGTAAGTGAGTGGTAACTGGGTTGCAAGTGAGTGTTAGTTGAGTTACGTAAGTCTTTTACGAATTATGGTCCAAACAAACGCCGTAGTTGTAACTGGGTAGTAAGTCATTTACGAATTACGGAGTTTTACGCGAAACAAACGGCCCCTTAGTTGAATACAAGTGTTAGCAAACAATCCCCAAGCATATATCAATATGCACATAATGTATATCAAGCATATAATGATAAAGACAATAAAGCATGCAAGATATAACAAGTAAGAGATAGAGAGAGAGAGAGAGAGCAGTCGTAAACACGGGATATTTGTTTCGAGGTTTGAGCACACTTGCTCTACATCCCCGCCTTCACACTTGAAGGATTTTCACTATAAACCGATTCCACCGGATCACTCGGTGCCGCAACACCTACAAGAAGTTCCCACTAGAACTCGGACTCTCTAGTCCCGTACACACCGCAAGCCCACAAGCTCGCCGAGGCCGCACCTCAAACACCGAGTTCACACACGAACTCGAAACAATGCGAACACACACATCCGGCTCCTCAAAGCAAAGAAAGAAGTCTTTAGTGATCAGAAACACTTTAATCACCTAAAAACAATCTCACAAGAACACTCCTATAGGATGAATATATCAATGGATAGCTCAAGTGTTTTGTGAGAAAAACAAGGATGGAATGTGTGGTGAAAAACACAAGGAAAATACTTTTGAAAACTCTTGATAAACTCTCCTTTTGAAAGGAAGTATTTAGCTCAAATACAAGTAGAGAAAACCTCTAAATAGATTAGGAAAAACTGGCTCAAACCCACTTGAAAATCTTATAGAAAATAGCCCCCAAATGCCCCAATTTATAGAGATAGAAAAACTAGTCGTTGGAGCCAGGTTGGCCTGCCGGTCGACCGCCCGGTCGACCGGCCAACGGTCAGAATTCTGACCGTTAAGCCAGCGGTCGATCGGCCGGTCGACTGTGGCCTGGATACAGAGAGCAGACTCTCTGTCCGGTCGACCGGCCCGGTCGACCGGGGCTTTCCAGAGAGCAGAAGCTCTCTGCGGTCGACCGGGTCGGTCGATCGGCCCTCTAGCCAGAACTTCTGTGCACGTCGGTCGACCGACTCGGTCGACCAACTTCAAGCTCGGTCGACCGGTCCGGTCGACCGGCTGAAGCCAGACAGGTCAGTTTTGGGATTGAAAAACTTGGTTTTTATTTCTTAAATAAATCCCATAAAATCACCAAAAATCTACAAAAATAGTTTTAACATTATACTTTGATAATCAAACATGCTTGAATAAAATCAAGACATGTTACAAACAATTTGAACTATTTTTGTAACTTGAAAATTTTGGCTAAAAATGAAAACTGTATTTTTCAAAATTGATTTTTCCAAAACTTCTCCAATACAAAAACAAGATATTTAAAAACTTTTAAAGCATAGAGTGTATGGATATGATCCACTACACATACATTGTGAAATATCTATGTTTTTGACATTAAGATCTAAATTTGGTTTTGGTTAAAACATATATACTTTAAATACCAAAAATCAAACGGTTTTTTCAAAAAAAAAACTCTTTTGTATTTTTTCAAAATAAAAATTCTTTTATGAAAACCTTAAATCAAGAGTGTGTGTGTGTGTATATGATATACTTGAGAAATCCACCAACTATTCTATCCTTTACATTTTATCTAAAAACAAAATCTTATAAATAAAACAAACCTAGACACAAGTCTTGATCTTGAAGTCTTCTTCTCCTTCTTGACTTGGTCCAAACACGATCCATAGAGCTAGACTCCTCTTGAGTGCTTGATGTGGTCTTGATGCACAAGCTCTTGAATTAAACCGTGCTAGCTCCAAAACTTGACTTTAAATCCTTTGTTGAAGCTACACACCTACTAAGATCTTGATCACAAATCTGAAACTAAATAAACACAAGATCATTAGTACTATAACTACATGAGTTGATCATCATCAAAACTAGAGTGATGGGCCTTTGGGCCAACAAAAATGTGGTGGAGGACGGTGATTGCTAAAATAAAAGAAACAATTAATGAGTTTAAGAATTTACCGTGTAGCTCGTGGCTAACGGGTCGTGTCCACAAGGAGGATGCGATGGAAGCTTTTCGGTGAATCGTTTTAAAACAAGAAATTGTGTTCATTTTTTAGGAAAAAGAGAATGGAAAGAAAGAGATGAATGAAAGAAAAATTGCAACTTTTAGAAAAGGTTTTGGAGAAGGTGATTTAGAAAATTTGGAAATTGTTTTGTTGTTTGTAATAATAAAGAAAGTCTAGGCTCACTATCTCACTACTCAATTGTTCATTCTTCTCTTAAAATGTGAAGTCCCTTGCAAAACTTAAAGTTAACTTTTAGAAAGCTTTAAGTAAAGCACATAAGATGTGAGAAGAGTTGAGTTTTTTTTCTTTAAGAAATCGTAGAATCGAATATTAAAACATCAAGCGCGAAGAAGCAAGAATGAATTAAAAACAATTCCAAGAAGTTCATGAAAGAATTGTGAATTCAACTATCCATACCCATCCTCATGTGTGTTTGACACGGAAAAGGGTGGCTGGTGTAACATTTCCTTGAATCAGATGAAAAAATTACAGCCGGCTTAATCTTCCGGTTACAAGGGAGGGGAATATTGAATCTTGAATTCCCCCTTTGTTTAGTGCTGGGTTCTTCGGGTGGCGGTGGAGAGTGAATCTTGTTCTCCGTTGACCGGATGACTGTTTGGACCGTCGGGGATCTTCTCTTCGGTCGGTAGAGGGAGTAACTCAGCTCCGTCTACCAAAACTCTAGAAGAGGAGGTAGGCGAAGAGCGGCTAGTACTCAGTAAGCTCGCTGAAGGGTTTTCTCTCTCTCTGTCGATGATCTCTCCTTTTTTTCTCGGAATCTCTCTTTTGCCCGATAATCGTCCTCCTCCTTCAATAGTGACGGGACTATTTATAGGGTTTTTAGGGGGTGATCGTGCCCCCTAAAAGTGCTCCACGATGAGGGCCAACTTCCCCGCTACATGGGCGGTGGATGGCGCCATAATCGGGGTGGTTACAACCAAGGTGGGGGCACCTTGTTGCTGAGACGCGGGCGTTGAGCCAACGCGCCTTGATGCTGAGACGCGGGCGTTGAGCCAACGCGCCTTTTTGCTGAGACGCGGGCGTTGAGCCACGCGCCTTGATGCTGAGACGCGGGTTATCTCTCGCGTCTTGATTGTCACATTAGCCTTGCGCCTGGATCTTGGATCTCTGTGTTTTGGTGGCTTGTCTTGGTGATTTTTAGACAGCCTACAGAACCCCCTCCAAAATTTTCGACATTCCGCAGTTAACTGGACGGATTTCGAAATACTTTGGACTCTAGCTGAGTTCGCCTTCATGACTAGACTGTTGATGCTCCGGGTTTGATCTTATCTGGATTTGGTCTTCGTGAGTGTACTGTTTGAACTCTTTGAAGCCCCCAGAGTTGATCATGTGGAGTGTTTAGATGCACAGTCTAAACCTCCCCGATTGCTTTTAGTCTGTCACTGGCGTGCTTTAAGCCAGGAATGGTTGGTCGTCTGCTTGCGTCAGTGTACTGTTGAACTGATTTTGCAGAAGCAGGAAGCCAAACGCAGTTCTTTTCAAAAAGCAGAGATGGTATCTGCTGTAAAGGCGCGATTTCTGTAACGTGCGTCCTTTGGCAATGGAGACGTGACTGATCTTCAGAAGGCAGACGCGATATTTGGCCAGACTGAAAGGACGCGAATTTCTTAGAGAGACGCGACCTTCCAAATGCATTCATGGAGAGGCTGACGTGGCATGTCCATCGAGGAGGTGCGTTCTTTGGGCGCGAATTCTGTGTCATGTCATGATTACGCCGCCAGCTGGCCTAGGGAACCGGCGAAATTTCGCCTTTTGGCGCGCGGATTTCCTGGTTCATTAAATGAACTGCTCCACGTGTCGACTGCTGACTCGTGGCGGGGTTGCGACGCATGATCTTCTCCGTTCAGAAACGATTGGTTACACGCGTCAAGCGGCGACTCGCTGCAGCGTCTACCGGGCCACACGCTGCGTATCTTCGCGAATCCCTGTGCCTATAAAAGGCAACAGTTGGAGAGATGCATCTTCTTCTCCGAACGCGCTTACTCAGAGATTTAAGAGAGTTCTTCTTCTCCATTACTGCTCATCTTCTTCATTGACCTCTGATCACCAATGGCACCCAAGGCCAAGCCGACCGCGTCGTCCTCTAAGGCGACCATTGCCGAGGCCCAGAGGGGCAGCTCCTCCTCTGCACAGGACGTCGTTCTCCCAGGTCTCCAAAGGTAAAGGCCTTTTAGGCGGAAGTTTCGCCATTAAAGAAAGTTCAAAGAACTTTTAAGAACCCTTAACACGTGAATTTCAAATCGTGTTTGATTCCCAGACGCAGTCTTTGGGATGATAACCGAGGCGCGGTGTTGGACCCTCGCGCCTCTTGAGTCCTGCCTTCAGATTCTTCACTTAGAATATTTTCTATTTGTGAAGGGTTCAGACGCGGACTTAGTTTACAGAACGCGATTTGATCCTTGCGTTCTGTTTCATCAGCTGCTGATTTTGATGAATCTGGCACCCGAGTCCAAGCACTTTGACACCTGGGGATGTGAAAGGAAGGGAGTTACCCTCCTTAACTTCTGGCGATTATGGTGGTGGAAGGGTTAAGGTGATAACTCCCTTCTTTTCGCACCCAGAAGTGACATCAAGGAGATGTTGTGGTGGAGACGCCGATCCCTTAGGTCTGGACGCGGATTTAATAATTCCTGCGTCCAGTGCCTCTTCTGCGTGGATGCGCAGGTCTGGACGCGATTTTATAATTCCTGCGTCCAGTGTCTCTTCTGCGTGCGGATTATGAACACTTAGCATTTTTTTTTTTGATAGAGTATCTAACTAAGTGTCCTTTTCTTTTGCAGCGCCACGCCCTGCTACTTCACTCGCCAAGAAGTGCCACTTTGGTCATGTAGGTGGTGCTGACCGGGATTTGACTTTTGTATTACAAAGGACCGTTCCTGTGACTGCTGACAAGTCACCGGATCGCAGAGAGAGGCTCTCAAATGTTGACATGAGAACTCTTCGGGTGTTTATGACTGATGCAGCATTCGCAACAGATGCTGGCATCAGCTGGAGAAGCCTGCCTTCTTCTTCGGAGATCGTATCCACGAGGGCGGCCATAGCGTGTATGACGGAACTTACAAATGGCTCCGTCAAATAAAGGGTGGAAGATTCTTTCTTCCGGCCATGGAGAGGATGTTCCCGCTGTCCTACTTCCAGCATATGTCCGTCCCTCGGAAGATGGAATGGGACCTTGCTCGATATGTTCCCGAGATCACTCTCGGTGATTTGGGCTCCCACAAAGTATACCGTCATGATAGCCATGACAGGTCAGTTATTGGCCTTTTCCCTGGGTCGCGCAGGACTGAGGTTCCAGCTGGGGAGATACCACAACTTGGCACTACCTTCCTCACGCCTTCATGGAGGCGGAGGGTGACTACCCGGTTGGGTTCCGTGCGCCGGGGTGGGTCCGTTCCACGGAGAACTATTGGTGGGCAGGATGGTCGGCTTTGTCCTTACCGAGCTCGGGGGTCTGCTAAAGCGCGTGGGACTGTACTCGGCAGTCAGGGCCGTGCAGTGGGGGATCCCTCAAAGCTCTCAGAACTTCTTCGGGATTCTAGAGCGTTATAATCCTTCGACAGGGACGTTCTTCACTCCGGTCGGGGAGATGGGCCTTGCTCTGTACGAGCTGCACGAGGTCTCGGGGCTGTCGACAGGGGATATTCCCTATGAGGAATATGTCCCGACCGCTGTGGAGCTTCGCTATGTGAAGGAGGAGTTTCCCCTCATATATGAGACCTACTGGGAAGTGCTATGTCACTTCCACATTTGCGGCCAGATAACCAAATGGCGGTCGCAGGGAGTCAAGCAACTGTCTTGGGCCAGTTACTTGTTCAATAATGTCAACACCAAAGACCATCGGATAACCCGATGGATCCAGCTCTGACAGGGAGATTGAAGACAGGATCGACCAGGCTCCTGACAGTTTTTACACCACGGAGTCGAATGAGGACGGTTTTGACCCTGACTTAGTTTTTGAGAGCTTTCACCATCAAGCCCGGACCCTATCTCCGATCGGGCGCTGTTGGCGGGCTTTCTGATGCTGTGGCTGAAGCGCTGTGTGGTGCCCACGCTGCCGCATGAAGTCATTGTTGCTGACGTGGTGTACCCGGCGGTGCTCCTGGCTCATGGGAACCCATAGCCTTCTCCCGGCCGTGGCGGCTGGTATTCAGAGCGGGCTGCGGGCGCTCACTAAGAGTTTCTGCGAGCCACCAAAAACTGCAGACTCCGAGGGAAAGCCGTATGTTGACTCAGAGGGGAGTCCGACGGTGAAGCGTCCCAACCCTCGTGTCGAGCTGCCTTACACGTACCTTATTGCTTGGTACGTGATGCATTGCCCTTCTTTGATGACGGTAGCCGCGTTGGAGGGAGAGTTCTGTCCCTTTTGTACAGCGGTTGGAGGGTTCAAAATGGCGTGATCCTTATATATATTACGTCCGGAAGTGCCTTTCAGACCCTGCAAACTACCAGCTCAATCGCTGCCTCCTCCAGATCCCTGATGCATCTTTCGGGGATCTACTTGTTGATTCTGTTGGCCCAGATGACTTCACGAGGTTATCCGCGGGGGCCTTCTGGTGGTTGCTAAATATCCGGCCCGGATATGTGCTTTTCCGGCAAGGGACGTCATGTACCATTGAGCCGTACATGCCGAGTCACTTCGCTCGACAGTTCGGCTATGATCAGCTCTATGTCGGGAACCCTAATGCTAGACTTGCCTTCGAAGGGAACCTGTTCGAGGGTGCTCGGGCCTGGTACTATAGTGTGGCTGGAGGGACGGGAGTATCTTTTCGTCTACCTCTCGAGGGGCCCAAGTGCCGTACGAGTTTCAGCTTCTGTACTTGGTACTCCCAAGCCATCCAAACGCCAGACTTTTTTCCCGGCGTCTTCATGCATTGAGAGCATCATGCAAGTCTCGAGGCCAGGACTGATTCTAGTAAACCGACGAAACTCGTAGAACAATACCTGAAGGCCCAAAAGGAGGTCGGGCGAAGATCGAGGAGGGAGCCCCCAGCAGTGAGGGCGGAGCCGCGACCGGCAAGGGCAGAGCCACCAGCGACAAGGGCGGAGCCACCAGCCACGAGGGAGGAGCCGCGGGCCAGGAGGTCTAAGCAGTTGGCGAGCAAGCGTCGTCGACGCTCTTCTTCTATCGCTGAGCCTGCCCCCAAAGAAGGCTCGGAGGGATTTAACGGCTGAAGTCTCTCAATCCGGAGACATCTCTGCTGGAGTTGAGGCTCCTCCTGAAGACGTCTCTGTTAGGGTTGAGGAACCGTCGGAAGATGAAGATTTTCCCACCCTAGTCCGTGCTCCTAGGTCGCGTAGCAAAATCGTGGAGGAAGGGAGCTTGTTGACGAGTCCACCGCCGCCGAAGATGACGAGTCACTGGAGGTCGACATAATGACTGGAGGGGATGTTGAGATTGCAGGCATCTCAGTTCAACCCGAGCCTTCTTCTGCTCATGATGGGAGAGACGAGGCACAGCAGCCGGGGTCTCCTAGTATCTTCATTTCCAGTCTTAGGGCAGTCGACCCTAGTCCTACCACTGGGGTAATTGGAGGTAAGGCTCCTGTTGCGGAGCTTCCTCGCGTTGCGCTGTCGTCTTCTTCGTTATCGGGGGAAAGCGCCTTTGAAAACGAGACCGACTATGGCGATGAACCCGCTCTTCCTGATCAGAGCAAATTCTTCCATATCTCGGAGGAGGAAATATATGAGGGTGAACCATCGACTGCACCATCGCTGGCGATTATCCCTACTGAAGGTATTCTTTCCATCTTCTGTCTATTTTTTCTCTTTGCATATTGAAGAGGATGTTCTAACATTCTTCTTTTATGCTGCAGGGCCAACCGAAGATGCTGAGGCTACAACCTCCTCGCGTATCGAGGAGATGGTGAAAGAGTTGACCCAGCCCGAGGGGATTGAGGTCTCGGCTGCTGAGATACCCTCAAAGGGGGCAGCTGTTGAAACTGGGGAGCCTTCCACTCTGCCAGAAGAGGAAGCAACCACTGAGGCTGAGGAGGCTCTCACTCTGCCAGGCGAGGAGGTTACTGCTGAAGCCGAGGAGACTTCCGCTCCGCAGGATTTGACGTCTCCGGACCTCCAACCTGGTAAGGCAGCTCTGATGCTTTAAATGTTTAGCTCTTCTATCATTGTGGCTAACATCGCGATAACTTGCAGAGAGGACTGAGGGGGCTCAGGTGGAGAGTCCGATGGTTGGCACCCTTCCAGAAGGCCATACAGCTCAGGTCTCGGTGGAGGTTTCTGAGGAGGTCGTGCTTACTACTCCCTCATTGGTCGTGGAGGCTCCTGCAGAGGTAGTACCTCCGGAAGCGTCAGCGGCCAGTCTAGCTCTTGCTGTCTCGACGGCCAGCACGACTCTTGTGCGAGAAGATCCGCCTTATATCCCCTATCCTGTGACAGAAAAGGGGTCGGGAAGCTTCCTAGGTGGTGAAGACATGGGGGAACTGGCACGTCAGATGGTGCAACAATTCTTCGCTTCGATGGGATCATGTATTGATCTCATCTTACGTGGAAACAACTCGTTCCAATTTGCCCAGACGTTTCTTAAAAATCTGGCCGTGAACGTCGAATTAACCGGAGGCCCTTCACTTGCCAAGGCGTGTCTACGGGTGGTAGAGCAACTGGAGACTACCTGCAGGAGCTGGAGTCTTTGGAAGATGCTGGCTCTTTTAGTGAGGCCCAGGCCACCCTAACTAGGCTCCTAGCTGCTCAAGAACGAGAGCGACAGGAAGCGGAGGCACAAATCGCTGCAGAGATCCGCAATCTCGAATATTCCCAGGCTGAATGTCAGAAACTAACTGGCGATTCAAGGGAATCCGAGCTTGTCATGCAGAGCACAGAGCAAGTCATCATCAGGGCTCGGGACACCATTGCCAAGGCAGAAGTTGTGCTTGCGCTCAATGAGGAAAAGCTTGCTACCATCAAAAAGCAGCTAGAGGAGCAACAAGCTGCTAGGGTGCGAGCTGAAGAGAGTCTGTCTCTACATTCTTCCAGGGTGGAATCTCTGCGAACGCAACTGGCCGCAAGAAATTTCTTATCCGAAGAGGAGCTGCGGGACCGGGCTATTATGGAAGCTGAAAGGACGCGCCAACACGAGATTCACCGCCTTAGGGAACAAATCCGTACCTTGGCGAACCAGGACATTTAGCCTTCTTTTCTTTTCCCCCTTTTTTGTAAAGAAGAGGACACTCTGTTTAGAGTGTTTGTATCCACTTTTACTGTTTATAATAAAAGTTTGAAAAATTTTGCTCCATCTTCTTTGCTCAGCTGTAGGCGAATCCAACTCCTTGGTAACTGGCACTTATGTAAGACTTAAGTTCTGTTAATGAAACGCGGCCTTGACTCTGAGTCTTCTTAATGAGACGCGACATTGATCCATAAAGTGAGACGCGGTCGTCAGTCCACAGGAACTTAGATTTACTAAGTCCTTTTGATGAGACGCAGCGTCAATCTCAGATTGATACGCGGTCTTCTTGATGAGACGCAGCATTGATCCATAAAGTGAGACGCGGTCGTCAGTCCATGGAGTGAGACGCAGCGTCAATCACAGAGTGAAACGCGGTCTTCTTGATGAGACGCAGCATTGATCCATAAAGTGAGACGCGGTCGTCAGTCCACAGGAGTGAGACACAGCGTCAATCACAGAGTGAAACGCGGCTCTGAATAACGCGAATCTGTCTTGCTAAGAAAGACGCGGATCGATCAGACACGGGATACGCAGCCTCGAGCGACTTTCCATCTGCGTTCAATGCAACATGACTTAAAAGATTTTAGGAGATCTTTGAACGTCAAGTCTTCACTGTCGATTGGGGTTCCGGGTCATCCGTTGCTTCCCAAGACAGTTATCCACGCGTCGGCCTCTTATTGGGTTCAGGCGTTAATGCTCTTGCATGCAGAACCGACGCTGGCAGTTGAAAAACCGGCGCACTTCGACGGTTTCCAAAGCAGCGTTCCACGCGTCCGTTTTTGATTGGGCTTTGACAGTTGTGCGCGACGGTTCCGATTGATGCTCCATTAATGACAGTTATTAGGGACTGCCTATAAATAGAGTGCACCCTCCCCCTCTTCAACAATCCAACTTAGACTGTTTTCATTTGTTTTGCTCTGAGAGAAGTCTCGCCTTGAATTATCTTTCAGAGAACCGTCTTCATGGGTGAAGGTGACCCGTGGATGAAGATGACCCAGAGCTCTCATGCCTCTGTTTGGTCTCTTCAGAAGGAATCCTCTCTCATGTCATCTTGCGCACCCGCGTTTGGATGCAGAGAGGTCAACTCTGGACAGAGTTCTGCTGGTATGTCACCCCGATGATGTCCATAGCCTGTATTTTGGCATAGGCATCTGAATGAAATTCTGGTGCATTCCTATTCTGGAATTTGTGCTGGTGACTTGAGCTTTTCTGAACGCGGGCTCTTGACGCTGGCTTTGCTCATGGCTATTGCCTTGGCGCGTTTCAGACTTGAATCTTGCAACTCCTGTTCACCCAACAGAGAGATGGCAATTTTCGGCGTTTGAAGTTTTTCGCGTCTAGTACATTAGACGCGGGTGCAAACTGAGACCGCGTTTGAATCCTGGGCGTGGCACAGTTTTGACTCGCGTCTGTTTCTGCTGACGCGGTGGTTTGACTGTGCAGATCATTTCCGCGTCTGAAGTCTTCAATGACTGCCGCGTCTGTTACTTAGTTTCTTTTGTTAAAGTATACTAAGTTCCAGATTTTCTGATTCTCTTATTTGTTTTTTGCAGGTTCGCTGGTCTCCTGGAAGAGTGCTTCAAACGGCGAGCTTGCTCAATGTTCGTTTGTAAGAGAGTAAATTATGGTCCTCGTCGTTTGTAAGAGAGTAAATTATATCTCTGACGAGGACCCAAATCTCGCCAAGGTCTCTTCAGATCTCCTGCACCACTCTTGCCTGATGGCAAGAGATGGTCAGGGTATGCATGACGGCGATGAGTTCCGGCGGTTGCGGTGGCGGAGAGGATCCTCTTCCTCTCCCATCCCAGAAGTGACATCAAGGACAGTCCATGTCCTTTGGATGGCCTGCGGGGGAAAGATCAACTCTTGAACGAAGGGTTGCAGGCTCTTCTGTTGCCACTGGACCTCAAGAACACCATTGCTCCTGGCTTAGTCAGCTAGGGCGCTTTCGAAGTTGGCGTCGTGCATCAAAGTGCAATCGGTTCCAACAGTCGCCACAATTTGGCACTTCTTCAGACATCATGCACTTAGGATCAGATGCGGCTTCAAGGAGTGAGTACGGCCTCAGAGAGAGAGAGGGACTTCTTTGTACTCCTTAATTGTAACACTCAATCTTATTGTATAAGAGAGCGTTTTGTATCACTTTCATGTGTTTTGGATATGAATAAAAGTGACACTTTTCTTTTTGCCTCTTTATGTTGTCTTGAATGTTTTGTTTTAGAAGCAAAAGAATGATTTTGGTGGACCCGCCACTTTATAAAAGAAAGTGACAGGGGGAGTGCGTACTCCCAGAGAAGGTGAACTTTTGTCAAGTGTCTGGATTGACTTGATTCAAGGTCAGCTGGGGAATTTGATAAAACATTGTCAGCGGTGTAATGTTAACCTAACATGTCTTTAGGTGGACCTGTTATTCTGTTGAAGAGAATAACAAGTGAAACTAGACCCGCGAGGAATCTAGTAAAGCTTTTACCGTTAGAGGTGTGATATTAACTTAACGGTTTGGAGATAGTCTTGTCAGAAGTGTGGTGTTAACTCGACAAGGATGTGAGTCAGAGGTATGATATTAACTTAACTCAGAATGTCACTGTCATAGGTGTAATGTTTAACTTAACAGTGAGGTAATGCTAGAGGTGTGATGTTGAACTTAGCATTGGTCATCTCGACTTAGACGAGGAAGTCGAGGAACGGTCATGGCCATAGGTGTATTGTTGAACTTAGCGATGACTCGGATGCTAGAAGTGTAGTGTTAACTTGGCATCGTCCATTTCAGCTTCGATACGGAAGTCTGAAGAAAGGTGACTATCAGAGGTGTGATATTAACTTGACAGGCACTCGATGTACTGCTTAGAGGTGTAATGTTAACTTAAACAGTAGTTTGTCAGAGGTGTAATGTTAACTTGACAAGAATTGGCTCGTGATAAGAGCAATTTGAGGACCTGTCATTCTATTGATGAGAATTGACAAGTGGAATTTGAAATGCCAGAGGTATAGTGTTAACTTGGCAAATTTGAGAGTTTGTTACTCTATGCAGAGTTAACAAGCAAAGTTTATACCCGACAAAGAGTATTCATTACCAGAGGTATAGTGTTAACGTAGTAATGATTGCATTTTGTGGTCCTACCATTCTATGGACGAGAATTGGTAAGGGATTTTGGAGGAAAGAGTGGACTCGAGTCCACTTAGGATTTTTAGCAAACCCTCAGCTATCAACGGATTTGACATGCCTTTACCAACTACCGTTTGAGTTGGGCTAGCCATGTTATTCCCCTCAGCATGATGAGTTGTCGAGGATTTATGTTGGGCTTAAAGGCCAACATTTTCCCCTATCCTTAGCCGTCGAGGGCGTCGGATCAAATGGGAACGTGTCCCTTAGGATTTTTAGCAAATCCTCAGCTGTCAACGGGTTTGACATGCCTTTACCAACTACCGTTGAGTTGGGCTAGCCATGCTATTCCCCTCAGCATGGTGAGTTGTCGAGGACTTATGTTGGGCTTAAAGGCCAACATTTTCCTCTATCCTTAGCCGTCGAGGGCGTCGGATGTTTGATCAGAGGTGTACTTTTAACTTGATCGGAAGAAGAGTACTATTAAGGATAGTACTTCTTCAAGAATTTGCCATTGATCGGCATCATGAGTGTATCGCCATTTGAAGTTATGAGGCGATATGATCCATTTGAGTAGACTGACTCTACTACAAATGGTCCTTCCCATTTGGGCTGAAATTTTCCTTTTGTCTTGTGCGTCATGACCATGGGTCTTCGGACAGCTAAGACAAGGTCGCCTTTCTTGAAAGTTCGCGCTTTGGCTTTCTTGTTGAAGGCTCTGGTGATACGAGCTTGGTAAAGCTCGATTTGTTGTTGGGCCTGCAAACGCTTGTCGTCTAAGGCTTCCAACTCCTGGAGTCGCTGCTGATGCTTCTCCTCAGTTGTCATTTCCGCTGTCAAGGCGACGCGTAGAGAGGGAATTTGTATTTCCAATGGAAGGACGGCTTCGCATCCGTATACCAAGGAAAATGGCGTGGCTTTAGTTGGGGTTCGCACCGTTGTGCGGTAGGCCCATAAGCATTCACCCAGCTTGTCGTCCCAGTCTCGTTGACTTTTCGAGACGAACTTTTTGAGAAGCTTGCCAATAGTCTTGTTGAAGGCTTCTGCAAGACCGTTAGCAGCAGGATAGTATGCCGTTGAGGACACACTCTGGATTCTGAACTTCGCGCAGAATCTCTGGAAAGCCTGGCTGATGAACTGGGGTCCATTGTCATGGATGATACGCCGAGGTACACCGAAGCGGTAAATAACGTGATGTTTCACGAATTGATCACGTTAGAAGATTTCACCTCTTTCAAAGGGATAGCTTCGGCCCACTTTGAGAAGTAATCGGTTATCGCTAGAATGAACCGATGTCCTTTCGATGATGGTGGGCTGATAGGGCCAACCACGTCCATCCCCCACATTTCAAATGGCCAAGTAGAGGTCGTTGAGTGGAGGTACCCTGGTGCTTGATGGATGAAATCGCCGTGTATTTGGCAGGCGTAACATCTCTTAGCATAAGCGACAGCATCGGCAATCATCTTGGGCCAATAGTAACCCATCCTTTGGAGTCGATGTGCCAATTTCGGGCCAGGTTGATGAGCTCCACAAGTACCATCGTGGGCTTCTTTCAATACTCCTTGGGCTTCTTTTGATGAGAGGCATCGGAGCAGGATCCCGTCATGCGATCGACGATACAATGTTCGCGAAATCGCATTATAGTAGAATTTGGGGGCTTTCCTCCGAATGGCGGCCGCCTCCTTGGTGTCTTCGGGCAGAATGCCGTATAAGACAAAATCAATGTAGGGAATCGCCAGTCTTTAAGCCCTGAAGCGGTCGACACTTCAAGTGTTTCTTTACCGCGACGATCTCCCGCTGACCCTGGGTAGTCTCCGAGGGGAATTTTTGGACAGTATAGGTCGTGACTATAGACGAATACTTTCTCCATTGCTCCAGCTGGAAGAGCTAAGGAAGCAGCGAGGGATGCGAGTGCATCCGCATGTGCATTTTGCCTGCGCGGTACATGGTCGATGTAGAAGTTTGAAAACCTTTCGGCCATGTGAATTGTCGCGTTGTAGTAGGGTACTAGATCTTCATGTCTGGCCTCGTACTCTCCGCGAACTTGTCTGACGATGAGTTTAGAGTCACCGTAAGCCTCGAGATTTTTAACGCCAATCTCATCGGCGAATTGCATCCCAATCAAAGAGCGTTGTATTCCGCCACATTGTTGGAACAAGGCTCCGTTAGCGAGACAGCTCGGGGGATCACATAATTTTGTGGGGAGACAAGTACTACTCCTACCCCGCCACTACGTGTCCCTTTGGGCTTGTCCTTGATGCACCGTCGAAGAAAAGTTGCCATACTTGACTTTCGAACAACGTCTGAGTCAGGCAGACTTCGGCGGCCTCGTCTGGGAGATCCTCATAGAGTTTGGCTGCCCTCGGATCTGGGTGTTCAGCTAAGAAGTCCGCCATCGCTTGTCCCTTAATAGCCTTTTGTGGCAGAAAATGCATCTCATATTGTGATAGCAATATGGCCCATTTTGCCAGCCGGCCATTTAGTGAAGAAGGCTTTGTCATAAGTAACCTCAGAGGGTTGACTTTTGATATGACATTTATAGTCTGGCCTACCAGATAGTGTCGCATTTTCTGAATGGCGAACACTAGTGCCAAACATTCCTTCTCGATCGGGTTTGTACCGATGTTCGGCTCCGATCATTGTTCTACTCAGATAGTAGATTGCCTGTTCTCGTCCTTGTTCATCATTCTGAGCTAGTAGAGCTCCCAGGGAATGATCCATTGCTCGGACGTACACCAGGAAAGGCTTTCCGGACACCGGAGCTGCAAGGACTGGTGGTTGGGTGAGGTAGTGTTTGATCTCCTCAAATGCTTTTTGACAAGCGTCGTCCCAAATGAATGAAACACCCTTTTCATCAGCTTGGCGAAGGGTTGGCATCTCCCGGAAAGGTTTGATATGAACCTGCAGATGTACGCCAATCGTCCTTGTAATCCCCTAAGCTCCTTGAGGCTTCTGGGGGGTTGCATCTCTTGGATAGCGCGGACTTTCTCTGGATCCAAATAGATTCCTGTGGAAGTCACAACAAATCCTAGGAATTTTCCACTGGCTACCCCCAGGAAGGATTTGGTGGGGTTCATCTTCAATTGATGAGCCCGCATGATGTCGAAGACCACCTTCAGGTTTGCTATTTGAACACCTTTAGTGCGACTCTTCACCGCGATGTCATCGACATAGCATTCCACCGTTTTCCCGCATTTCCTGATGGAAAATGGCGTTCATGGCCCTTTGGTATGTTGCCCCTGCATTTTTCAGTCCGAAGGGCATGACGGTGTAACAATATACCCCTAGAGGAGTCCTGAAGGAGGTATGCTTTTCGTCATCGGGATACATCTTGATTTGATTGTATCCTGAGAACCCGTCCATAAAGGACATTCGCTCGAATCCACAAGTATTGTCAATCATGACATCTGTGATTGGCAATGGGAATTCGTCTTTGGGGCAGGCCTCGTTTAGATCACGGAAGTCGATGCAGATCCGGATCTTCCCATTCTTCTTGGCGACGGGGACGATGTTGGCTACCCAGTCGGGATGTTGTTCTTCCCGGATGAAGCCAGAATCGATGAGCTTTCTGACTTCTGATTGAATTGCCTCCATTATCTCTGGACGGAACCGTCGCTGCTGTTGTTTAACAGGCTTCATGTCCGGATTGATGTTGAGGCGATGCATAGCCACTTGAGGATCAAGTCCAGGCATGTCCTCATAATTCCAGGCGAAGACATCTATATACTCTTGTACAAGAGATATTAGATCCTTCTTCTCTGGAGGCGACAGGCCGTCACTTATGAAGATGGGCTTGGGGTTGGTCTCATCTCCTAGGTTGATCTGAACAACCTTGTCATCTGTGGGTGGCTCACACTGTTCAAAGCGGATATCCCAAAGAGCATTCAAATGTTTGATCCAAGGATCTGTATCAGGTTGGATCATTTCTTCAACTTCATCTTCCAGATGGCCTGTTGAAACCATGTTTACTGAAAGCCCTTTGAAGATGTTGCCGACACTGACATCTGACTCCCATGATGACGTGTCTGAAGAGCAATCGTTGCTCGACGATTCTTGAGAATCAGAGGCTGATGGAACCGGAGTTGATACATAGCCCAACCCCCTGCGCGTCCGATGATAATAATCGGGGCCTTCCTCTATTGGCACAAAGGATCGAAGTAGCGTCCTCCTTCCTTTGCCGAAGTTCAACCCGGGCTTGTTGGTTATATCGTACCCCATTTGCTTCATCATTTTGAGTGCTTTCGATTCATAATGGTCGAGCTGAGAGGATTCCTCCTCGCTTTCCGATTCTTCGCGGGGCATTGGTTCAGACGAGATTCGCCCAAAAAAGTATTGGTCTTTGGCCTTTTCGTCTTGCCGGAACCAAGAATATAGATTCCTGCGCATCGCCATTATCCTGGTATGTCCCGAAAGATGATTTTACTGGTACATGCAATGATGTCAAAGCATCCATTGCCGACCAGATGTCATCGTCTACGTCGGTAGTAGTATCCGACGGTATTGAATCGGATGCACACGCAGAAAAATATTCAAAGTCTAGACTTTCATTAATATACCAACCGCCTGCATCGTCGGTGGTATTATCAACATCGAGCTTATTAGTGCTCTTTACAAGTGATTTTAACTCCCAAAGGCACTTTTCTTGCTCGGGCTCAGTGTCAGCCTCATTACCAGAGTCTGGCGCCTCCAGTTGCGGGGTTTCATCCACCGGGTCCTGATATAAAAGGGAATCCGTGAAATAATTCTCGACTCCCTTGAACGGATACCTTTCGGCAACCAACGTTTGCACCTTCCCACTCGCGTCAATGTATTTCATGACTTGGTGAAGAGTGGAGGGAACGATGGAGTTGCGGTGGATCCATGGTCGTCCTAGCAGCAGATTGTAGGAAGTGTCGGCATCGATGACGTAACACGTCACCTCCGACTTGAGGCTCCCAATCTGGCACTTGAGCTTGATCTTCCCCATCGGACGGGTGCCGTTGGCATTGAACCCGTAGATGGTCGTCTGTGTAGGGCTCAGACGGTGGGTAGGGATGCCGAGGTGTTGCATGACTCGGCGGGGCATAATACTCAATGCGGACCCTGGATCTACCTGAATGCGGTTCACCTCAGATGATCCGATGTAACCTGTGAAGTACAGGGGTCGATCATGTTTCCCTTTTACCTGCATATCATCTGCCGTGAAGGTGATGCAGGGGGCATTCTGGGAAGTGTGGAGGCAATCCTCTACATCTTCCTCCTTCGGCACCTGGGTCACGAAGGCCTCAGCATTCGCCAGAGCTTCTTGCAGAGCCTCTCTGGTTGACTTTGATAGCCTCAGGAGTTCATACAAGGTGATGCGTGCCGGGATGTTGGCTAGTTGAGCCAAGACATCGAAGCGGTAAGGTGTCGAGGATCCTTCCGCTGCACCTTTTGAAAGAACCCGAGAAAACTGGGTTTCTTTCTGTTTCTCTCCACAGGTGGTTTTGCGGAGGGCTTGGCTGGTTCTACGGCTGGTTGCGGAGAAGCCGCTGCCGTCTCGCCGTACTGCTTCAAGTATGCCTGTCCTGAACGGGTCCCCGCCATCGGTTGGCTGGGCTCTGCGGCCAGGACTATTGTTTCCTCTTCTGAATCAGTCAGCGAGGGAACATCATCCTCTGCTTCTCGGGAGGAAGCACATACCACATGGCAGGACGAAGCTTTTGCCTTGCCTTTGGACTTCCTGTTGGTTACAGTAGTCCATTGTTGTTCATCGACGAGGTCAGGGTGGACCCACATGGTTTCCCCCTGAGGTGTAGGGACGGCTACCAAGCCCTTCTCCTGCTGCTGGTGAGGGTCTGTGTTGACCACTCTTATTCATTCTCCCCTTGGAATAGGAGTTACCCCCGCAGGCGTTGGAGGTTGTCTCCCGAACTGGAGAACCGACGTTACATTGGCCGTGACCTTCTTCTGCTCTGGTCGGAGCTTGAGCACCTCCGCGTCAATCAAAGCCTGAAGGATGTCTTTGAAGACGTAGCAGCTTTTGGTAGGATGTCCCAACATCCTGTGGTACATGCAGTAGTTGGGATTGTCGGTCTTGCCGACTTCCTCCGGGCGTCTAATTTCAGGGAGCTTCAGTCGATTGCTCTTGTTGAGTAGCTTGAAGAGCGAATCGACGTGTTCCTCCTTGAAGGAATACTGCTTGTTGGGGCGTGGCTGGCTTGAAGAGCCACTTGCCCTGCATGTTTGAGGTTTGGTGGGAGATTTGGTCTCCGTCGCCAAATTATCCTTCCGCTTCGTCTGGAGGGAGTGTCTGGTGCCGGTGCACGCCTTGTCGACCTTTCCGGCCGCAGCTTGCCTTCATCTGCCTTGACACGGGCAACAATCTCCTCAGCCTGTTCACCATGTTGGACTAATTGCTTCCAGGTGCGGCTTTCAGCAACTCCTATTTGAGCAAGGAGTGAGGTTTGGAGATTGTGGCGGCATGTTTCCACCAGGGTGGCCTGGGTCATACCGCTTGGGCACCGGAGTGCCGTGTTCCGAAATCTTTCCACGAAAGATTTGACGGACTCCCCTCTCCGCTGTTTGGTAGCTAAAAGGGTGGGCATTGTGACTTCGGAGTCATCTTCGAAGAAGCGTGTCAAGAACAGCTTCTCTAGATCCCCCCAGTTCTTGATAGAACCCTCCGGGAGCTTCATAAACCACTCAAAAGCCAACCCTTTCAGGGTGCCGATGAACAGTCGCGCCAGGATGGCGTCATTATCTACCACATTCCGGTCTGGGATTTGAAGTAGTAGATGTGCTGTTGGGTGACCCCTTCCCGTCGAATGCTTGGAGGGTTGGAGCCTTGAACTTAGGAGGGTATGGAACTAAGTCCCACTCAGCCGGATAGGGCCGGACCACTCCAGCTTCTTGGAGGTCCTTACGATTGGCAGGGCCTCGAGGCGTCGTTCCAATTGACTCATCCTCTTAGCATGAGTCTTCTCCTGGTCTGGTCGCTTCTTGCCTGCGACGAGGGCTTGGACACATCCGAGGTAGATCGTCGTGTCTCGTCGGAAGGTTCGGAGGGTGGGCTTCCTCCCTTTCTCCCTTTCCCCTTCGGCCGTCTAGGAGGAGATCTCGCTCTTTCTTCAAGCAATTTCTCAAGCATATGCTTGAGGGAGTCAATGGATCTCTGTTGAGAGGCGATTATATCCATATGGTGCTTCTGCGACTGTTCTAAACGCCTGGCCGTCTCCTCAGGAGTGTCTGCCATGTAGGCGGAAGCCTCCTTCTCGACGGAAGAGTTTGAAGCCTGCGACTCTACTATAGCGGAGTGAGAATCACCCATTCTAATGCCGCGGGCTAAGGCATTATAGTCAATTGGGGGAATGGCCCCTGTCCGGGTGCGAGTGTGTTGATACACCCCCTCCGGCTCAGAGTCAGATTCCTCTGAGTTGACCATTGGTTGTTTTCCCTTACTTCTGCTAGTCATGTTTGCAGTAAGCTTCGGGTATTCAACATCTGAGAAGGTTCTCCTCCTGTGGGAGCGTCTTCTTTTGGCTGACGGGGGAATCAGGGTCAGCTGTCTGATTAAGGACTGCTGGTGCACGCCTGATCCATAATGGCATCCAGAGAGCATATGGATGAGTTGTTGACAGCAGCATGACGAAGTGGCTTGATTGGCACTTCTTTTCCTTGTCAAATAATCCCTCAAATCCGTGGGAGGGGGATTAAAGAGACTGGTCTCGCAACGTCGAAGACGGGAGACAGCCATGTGCTGTTCAGCCTGGACGCAGACTTCAGGGACGCGGCTCTCATGACGCGGCTGTATGACGCGCGCGCGAGTCTCGCGTTGCTGCCTGATGCGTTTAGGCAGAGTTGCTTGAGAGAGAGTGGGCTGCTGGGCCCCACGCCTATGAGTGCGTACTTCCTGCGTTTGAAAAGACGCGGAGGTTTCACCGTAGCGTTTGATGAGTTGGTCCTCGGAGGACTCAACTTGAGGAGTATCGCGTTTGGGTCGCCAAACGCGGATCTCACGCACTGGACGAGGTGCGGGCAAGGCATCAGATTGTACGCCGCGTCCACCCCCGGTCAGACAACCAACGGTTCCGACTTGGAGTTGACGCGCGCGTCTCCTCTGTCGACGCTCAGCATTCCGGTTGCGTCGAGGAGGTGGAGAGAAACCAACAACATCCTGGTTTATAAAACCAAGAGTGTTCACCACGCGGGTCTCCTGAGAGACGTTGACGCGGGTATTCTGCGCGACGCAGTTGATCGCAGCAGCAGTGGTGCCTGGGACCACGCGGGCCTTCTGGGAGGCGTTGGCGCGTGTGTTTCTGTGCGGCGCGGTTGATCGCAACAGCAGTGCCTGAGGTCACGCGGGCCTTCTGGGAGGCGTTGGCGCGTGAACTTGTCTTGGCACAGTGGGCATCGGCACCCGGCAGAGCCTCAGATTGGGCTTCGGGTAGCTTTTCAGTTGAGACCCTGCGGCAGACGCGGGTCTTTGGGCTCTTGGAGCCAGAAGAGAGGAACTCTTCATACTTCGCCTGGTCGAACTCGACAACGAGTGTTTCGACCATCTTCCCCTTACGGAGAACATCATCCTGCGCCACGATCTGTTCGTCAGTGACGAAAGTAGTCCCCAGCGGAGTCGCCATCTCTTGTTTGACACGGAAAAGGGTGGCTGGTGTAACGTTTCCTTGAATCAGATGAAAAAATTACAGCCGGCTTAATCTTCCGGTTACAAGGGAGGGGGAATATTGAATCTTGAATTCCCCTTTGTTTAGTGCTGGGTTCTTCGGGTGCGGTGGAGAGTGAATCTTGTTCTCCGTTGACCGGATGACTGTTTGGACCGTCGGGGATCTTCTCTTCGGTCGGTAAAGGGAGTAACTCAGCTCCGTCTACCAAAACTCTAGAAGAGGAGGTAGGCGAAGAGCGGCTAGTACTCAGTAAGCTCGCTGAAGGGTTTTCTCTCTCTCTGTCGATGATCTCTCCTTTTTTTCTCGGAATCTCTCTTTTGCCCGATAATCGTCCTCCTCCTTCAATAGTGACGGGACTATTTATAGGGTTTTTAGGGGGTGATCGTGCCCCCTAAAAGTGCTCCACGATGAGGGCCAACTTCCCCGCTACATGGGCGGTGGATGGCGCCATAATCGGGGTGGTTACAACCAAGGTGGGGGCACCTTGTTGCTGAGACGCGGGCGTTGAGCCAACGCGCCTTGATGCTGAGACGCGGGCGTTGAGCCAACGCGCCTTGATGCTGAGACGCGGGCGTTGAGCCAACGCGCCTTGATGCTGAGACGCGGGTTATCTCTCGCGTCTTGATTGTCACATTTAGCCTTGCGCCTGGATCTTGGATCTCTGTGTTTTGGTGGCTTGTCTTGGTGTTTTTTAGACAGCCTACAATGTGCCTTCAAGAATACTTTCAAAAAGAAAGCTTTTAAGTAAGGCATTCATATGAGTCATCGGTCTTTTTCTTTTAAAAACAAGAGAGAGAGAAAAGCAAGAGAGAGTTCGATAGCAAGCCAAGAAAAATGTTTAGTTATCCATGGAGAAGGAAGAAGAAAACAAAGACATAATGCAAACCATACCGTACTGCAAGTGGAAGAGAAATTGGCTCGACTTTTGTATTGTTGTCACTTCAATCTTCAAGTACAAGCTCTCAGTCCTCTCTCTCACAAGTTTTGAAACTGGACTACAAATTAAAAAGCAAGATTACAACTCTTGTTCTAGCTAACGAAGAACCTAAATCCTAAGAAAATAAATGTAAAACTTAATCCTAGTCTTCGCTCATTTTTCCCTGCTGAAACCATTTTTATAGGCAAAACCTAAAGGATAGGATCCCGGGAAGATTGGGGGAGCAAACGCTCCCCCCAACTGAATCAGGTAGGCGCGCGGAAACGCGGCCCAAGCCGCGTTTCCGCCGCCCTGGTGTGGCCAGGTGGCCACACCAAAAGGGGGACTTCCTGGTTTTCTGTTTATCTCGTATCTGCTGCTGGTTTCTGGTTTCCGCTCCAAACTGTTGACGAAACAGCCTTGATTCTGTGGCTTCAACCGCTCGATTCAGGGAGGATTTTTCTCAACCTCTTGATATGCCTAGATTTAGCCCTGATTTCTTCATTTCGAATTTATTCTGAATTATTCAGAATTTGGTGGGCTTTTGGGATTGTTTCTCTTTTCTTTCTTTGAGCACTTGGGCCTACATTTAGCAAAGAAAAAGACAATTATTAATATAATTTATTAGCTAACAAGTGTGGTAAAGTGACATTATAAATGCAATGTATGTGACAAATCACACCCCCACACTTATCTTTTGCTCGCCCTCGAGCAAAACATCAGACTAACTCGATCAATTATTAGACCACTTTCGCAGGTCACTCGATTGCACTGAGCATGTGCAACAAGCCGTTAAACCTCTAGTTTACCCCCTAGAGGACGAGTTTTGTCTCGTGAGGGTTTTCAGCGGATTACACCCACAAAATCCAGAAAGAGAAAAAAATTAGTATTTTCGAAAAGCTTTTTTTTTTTGAAGGAGAAAATATTTGAAGTATATTTGTGAGAGCTTAAGTAATCTATAAGTTAAAGAATATCAAATCTTTCATTCTTAAACTTAGTCTCTATTCAAAAACATGTCATCAATTAAAGTAAGGAGTCAAATTGTACTTCTCATCTAGTCTATTAATTTACCCTGAGTCGTAAAAGTTTATTAAGGGTCTTCAACATTAACTCCTATGCCTTATATTTATTTATTTGTGGTGAAATTTATTCCTCAATTTCATTAGGCTTTCTAATCTGCCCATGTAACGAGCATTCAGTCGGTGACACCCAACCGGACAGTTTTAGGGCACCAGGTGAGAAACACCCCTAAGGACTTAAACACTCGAGCAGATAAGGCCACGAAACTAAGGTTTTTATTTATACGATGTACCCCTTTTAGCGTGAATACCTATGCTTCATGAGGCTAAATACCCAACTTAATCAGAAGATACACATTTTTTTTTCTTTTTTCAAACTTATCTAATTATCTTTTGCATAAATACTAAGGCTTGCTTAGGCCAAAGCACCTAGCTAATCAATAATTAGACTTTTTTTTATTTTTTTATAAGGCATAAGAATCTCTGTTTTTAAACCCTAAGTGTGTAAGTGTATTTTGTGTGCATATGTCATCAAGGTAAATATCAAGACTAAATTACTTTTACAAATTTTCTTCCTGACCCAAAAAATCAAACAAGTTATCTTATTTTGGCCAAGTGTAAGAAATCCTAATTATGATTCTCCTATTCCTTAAAATTGACTTAAATTCTTACAAAAAATATATCAAAATATTGTCTACCCTTTTCAAAAAGTTTTTTTTTTATAACCATTTTTTTTATATCAGCCATGTTAGAACCCTCCCCCACACTTATCTCATGCATTGTCCCCAATGTATGAAAGAAATGTATAAGTGCATGAAATAAAATGAAAAGGAGGAAAGTTACCGATACACTAGGTCAAAAGACCCATTACCGTTTCATCTACCGGCACCGATTCTAAGAAAGGTTTAAGGCGTTGACTATTTACTTAAAGTCATTTCCATTCTTGGGGTCACTGATCTCAACTGTACCGTGTGGAAACACAGTTTTTACAACGAATGACCAGTCCATCTTGATTTCAATTTTCGGGAAAAGATGAAGCCTAGAATTATAGAGTAAGACTTTTTGTCTGGGGACAAAGGTTTTTCTTACGATGTTCTTGTCATGGAAAATCTTGACTCTCTCTTTAGTGATCCTAGCATTTTCATAGGCTTCATTTCTCAACTCCTCCAATTCGTAAATTTGTAATTTCCGAAGGTCACCGGCCTTGTTGGCCCAAAGGCCTATCACCCTAGTTTTGATGATTCAACTCATGAAGTTATGTTTACTAATGATCTTGTGTTTAATTAGTGACAGATTCTTTATCAAGATCTTAGTAGGTGTGGAGCTTCAACAAAGGATAAATGTCAAGTTGGAAGCTAGCACCGGTAGATTCACGAGCCTATGCATCAAGAACACATCTAGAGATGAGCTCGGTGGATTGCATTTGGACCAAGTCAAGAAGATGAGAAGCCTTCAAGTGAAGACTTCAAGAAGATGAGACTTGTGTCTAGGTATAAGATTTTTATTTGTTTTAGATAAAAATGTAAAGGATAGAATAGATTGGTGGATTGCTCAAGTCATATCACACACACACTCTTGAGATTTAATTGTCTTTTCATAAAAGAATTTTTAGTTAGAAAAGACTCTTTCATTTTGGTAAAAAGATTTTTCCTTATGACAAAATATATGTCTTGGTTTTTGATATTCATGTTTACATCTTTCAACCAAAACCAAGTTTAGTGCTCTATGTCAAAACTAATATTTTCATCTTGATTGTGTAGTGGATCATATCCATACACACTATGCTTTAAAGTATATCTTGTTTTTGTATTTGATGAAAATTTGGAAAAACATGTGTTTTTTAGAAAACAGTTTTTTATTATGAGCCAATATTTCAAGTTACAAAAAATAGTCAAATCTTTAATAACATGCCTTGATTTTGTGCAAGCATGTTTCTATATCATAAAACTATTTTTTGTAGAATTTCTAAGTATTTATGGAATTTTTATTAAGCCAAAAAGACCAATCTTTAATCCAAAATTTTCAGGTTCTGGCAGTTCTGATTTTCAGAACTGACAGTGGCCGGTCGACCGGGTCGGTCGACCGGACGTGCACAGACGTGCACGCCTGTGTGCACTGGAGAACGGTCGACCGTGCCGGTCGACCGCTTCAGAGAGCTTGGCTCTCAGGAAATCTCGGTCGACCGGCCAGTCGACCGACAGAGAGTTTACTCTCTTCTCCAGTTGCTCGGTCGACCGGGTCGGTCGACCGGAGGCTGCAACGGTCGGATTTGACCGTTGCCGGTCGACCGGAAGCTTTGACAGAGCCCAACGGTCAGATTTTTCTGGCCTCTATAAAAGGGGGTTTTGTCATTGTTTTGAGCCAAGATTTATGGAGACCTTAGAGCCTGTTTTTCTCATATTCATTCCAGAGGTTTTTCTCCACAAAAATAGTGAGCTAATACTTCCAATCAAAAGGAAGATTTTATAAGAGTGTTTATTGTGATTTCTTGAGATTTCACCAAGATTCTTTCTTGCTTTCTCACACAAACACTTGAGCATCCATTGAGCTATTCATCCTATAGGTGTTGTAGTGAGAGTTTTGTAGGTGATCAAGTGTTTAGATCACCAAGATTTCATCTTGTTCTTTGAGGAGACGGGCAAGTGTGCTCGTTGTGGTGTGGAGTTCGGGTGTGAACTCTTGTGGTGCGAGGTGCGGCCTCGGCGAGTCGGTGGACTTGCGTGTGTAAGGGACTTGGGAGTCCGAGGGATTGTAGGTGTTGCGGCACCAAGGAGAGATCCGGTTGGATCGTGCATAGTGGAAATCCTTCGTGTGTCGAAGGCGGGGATGTAGAGCAAGTGTGCTCGAACCTCGAAACAAACCCTTTGTGTTTGCGATTGCTCACTCTCTCTCTCTCTCTCTCTCTCTCCAGACTCTCTCTCTCTTCTTTGTCTCTTTTATATCTTGCATTCAATTATTGTCTATCTTTATATACTTGATATACCCTGTGCTTAATTGTTATATAATTGCTTGGGATTGATTGTCTAACACTTGTATTCAACCAAGAGAGCCAACGCGGCACCTCAACCCATTCAAGGGAATCTAGAGGAGTTTGTCCGAGCCTCGCAAGGGGAATTCGGCAACACTCTTGTGTTATACATAAGTGTTTAATTAAAAGAAGTTTAATTTGGTCAACTTAGTTTTAATTCCGCATTATTTGTTCATAAGTGACCATTAGATTAGCCATCACCTATTCACCCCCCCTCTAGGTGAACTTACAATTGGTATCAGAGCTAGTGCTCTGATTTGGGTCTAACAACCTAAGAGTTAAGATCCTCCTTTTAGGCTAATCAACAATATTTTTGTACACACACACACCATGGACTTTATGTCACCACCCACTTTTGATATTCTTAACATCCAAACTTGGAAGGTTAAGATGTCATTGTACCTCAAGGCCTTAGGAATTCATGCTTATCTTGCTACTACTAATAATGATTATTGTTCAAATAGCAAGTACATTGAGGCTAATGCAAAAGCCCTTCATGCTCTTAAATGTACCCTAAATGATGATTATTTATTTAGGGTTTCTAACATTGAATCGGCTTTGTAGCTTGGAACATCATCACCTCCCTTGGCGAAAAGGATCTATATTATACCGGGAGCGATTCGACGTTGGAAGCGACATCTCCAACGTATGCTATATGGTCCAAGGGGATAACCCCCTTGAGGTAACTTCCGAATCCGAGGATGAGGATGTTAATATGTCATATGATGAGCTTAATACATTTTGCCAATTATTGCTTGAGAAATATGACATGATTAAAAGAATAATAAAAATTTGAAAAAGGAAATTGCTTGCATGCATAGGAACATGACTCATATAGAAATAACATTGCTGCTTAGAAAAGATAATGAAAGTTGGAAAAAGAAATTTGATTGCATGCATGTAGAAAATGATTCTTTTAGAAATAAACTTGCATGTTTAGAAAAAGAAAATGAGGATTTGAAAAATGAGAATATTTCCTTAATGTCTAAATTGAATGTTTTATGTGAAGGAAATATGATTTGAAAAATAAGTTTGATATGGTGGAAAAACAAAAGGAAGTCATTTTGCAAGAAAATAATTCTTTAAAAAGAAAATTTGTTGAAAAAGAAAAGGATAATGTTTTTCAAAAGAAAAAGAAAATTGACTCTTCATCTCATCATGCTTTTCATGCCACCACTAATGAGATTAAAATTTTGAAAAATAAAATTGATAATTTGAGCTCTAATTTGAGCTCATGTGCATTCAATCATGCTAGATTGGAATCCTTGTTTCAAAAGAAACAGTTCCTCATACTCATGCACATTCACATCATGCATATCTTATGATGCACATCATGCTCACACTCCCACTCATAAGTATGCTAAGGTGTACATATGTACACATTGTGGCCGCAAAGGCCATTTAGCAAAATTTTGTTATGAAGGTTAAATGTTCTTATTTTTGATAAAATAAAAATGCTTGAGTTCCTTACAAGACTAACCCCATAGGACCCAAGAAAATATGGGTACCAAAATTCCCACCTTGTGTATTTGATGTAGGTGAGGAATCTCTCAAAACGTGAGAGATTTGGTGCCTTGATGGTGAGTGCATTTGAACTAAAATGACACATACTTGGAGCACCTCTATCAAGGAATTTTGGTGGGTCAACTACCATGCTAGGAGCTTTGAAGTTGGTAACAATTTCTAAACTCCTATTTCATTTATGTACATGTTTTTTTTTTAATTTCATGTATCATATAGCATGTTCATATTTTTTTGGTGCTTCATGTGGCATTTACATGCTTAAATGTAGAATGTGTCAAAACTTGCATTTATACATATATGAATAGTGAACTACAACTGACTCATACATATTTGAACTTCATGCTCATTTGTATCCACTATATGCATGTGTATAGGCTAGTTTTGATGATTCGGTCATTTATACTTGTTATGCCTATCTTTGATCTTACTTCATGTATATGTGTGTTTAATTCAAATCTAATAAATATACATGTATACCCCTTGAGTCATTTGCCTTCATGCAATATATATTGGACTCTTTTCATATTTGGGATATGTATGCGTATTGTTAGAATTGGATAAATCATACATATACCATGAAGCTTAGTATTTTAAATAAATAAAAAAATGATTTTTCATTTGTACAACAAAATGTGATTTATGATCTTTTGAGCTTGAATGACTATTTTCATAAAGCATTGCTAAATACAAAATACTTTATGAAAAATATATGATTTGTTTTAAGATGAAAAATAAGATTTTCATGAGATTCATGCTTCACTTTCTATTTTCATGAAAATACCATTTACATAACCTTTGAACACTCATCTTTTATGATAAAAGATAATTTTTGAGCTTTATGGACTATGAGTGCTTGAACTTTTATGTATTTAGTATTATTCATGGAAAACATTTGACTTTGTATTTTTGAAGGATCTTTAACTAGTTTGTCAAAATCCATTTAAACTAGTTATCTATTCTTCAAATTGATTCACATGATCCTATTTGAAATCATATGGATAAATTCTTTTGTATTTTCAAAATTTATTTGATGCTTCATGATTTGAATATTAGTTTAATGTTAGCATTTGTCAACACTTGGATTTATACTTATACACATTATGGATCACAAATAATCTATATATGATTGGGTTTGAATGCTTATTTGTGCCCATTAGGTTTTAGTATAGCCTAAGTTTTGATGATTATTACATTTTAAACTTATTTCCCATTTTGGATTTATTCTATGATCATGTGCTTTCTTTTCATGTACATGTTTGTCTTGCCAAAATATTAAGATATACATGGATACTTCTTGAGTCATTTGCCTTTCATGCAAATCTATATAGACTCAAATGTGTTTTAAGATATGTATGTATACTTAATGTCTTGTCAAACATACATATATCTTGAAATATAAATTTTTAATAAAAATTGTGTAATTTTTCAATAAAATTTTTGTGATGGATTTCATGATTTCAAAATTTTAAGGAATATTGAGTTTTATTGCTATTTTTCATGATACCATGTTCCACATAACACTATCACACTCACTTCTTTTTGATATGGACCTTATGGATAGAGTGCTTTTTAGTGCCTTGTGTTTCATTGGTATTTCATGAAAAACTTGTGACTTATTCCTTGATTGAAGGATTTCGTACTAGTTGTTAAACACCTTCATTTAACTAGTTCGAATTCTTCATGTGGTCGATTTTATGATATATACACTTAAGCTTAATCTTACAATTGGTATCATTGGATATTTTCAATTGGTATCAATATGACCTCTTATTGTGTATACTCATATTTTGTTCTTTCATGTATGTATGCATCTACTTCAATTGATATTATCTTTTCATACATATATGTGATCTTTTGTGCTTGATTTACACACGTATATTATATACTATATGTTTTGCTTATCAAGATTTTGGTTTTAAAAAATAATAATAATAATAATATTTGATATGAACTTGTGTTTCGTATTGCCTATATGCAAGGAGAGCTTAACATCTCTCTTACATATAGATTCATGTTGAGTGTATTGTGTATTGAGGAGCTTAACATCTCTTCTTTATATGGTACACGTGTGTAGGGGGAGCTTCACATCTCCTCTTATGCATTACATAATATGTGTTATGTGAGTTAAGGCTTGTCATCCCTTCTTCATATAATGCATATGTGTAGGGAAGTTAACTTAGCGTCTTCCTCTTCATGAATGTATATCGCATATAAATCTTATTGATTGATTTGATTTAACCCTCCTTGATTTCCTTATTTTTGACAAAAGGGGGAGAAAATTTGTTTGATGATTTGAACTTTGAACCCTTTTGTTGATGATTGACAAAAGGGGGAGAAGTATTTGTGATATATGCATGATTTGCTTACTTAAGGAGGAGAAGTATTTGTCTTCCTTACTTAAGGTTGTATAAGATTTGAATTTATGCATATATATTTGTTTTTGCAAATAATAGGAGAAAAAGATTTTGTTTTTGTGTTATCTCCATTCATTTGCATACATGTCATGTGCTTCATTGTCATATCTTTATCATTTATTTGATATGCATGAGTTAAGGGGGAGCTTCTTTGAAGCTTTACTTTAATCCATGCATATATAACTTCATGAGTTTTGTCATCATCAAAAAGGGGGAGATTGTTGGCCCAAAGGCCTATCACCCTAGTTTTGATGATGATCAACTCATGAAGTTATGTTTACTAATGATCTTGTGTTTAATTAGTGACAGATTCCTTATCAAGATCTTAGTAGGTGTGGAGCTTCAACAAAGGATAAAATGTCAAGTTGGAAGCTAGCACCGGTAAATTCACGAGCCTATGCATCAAGAACACATCTAGAGATGAGCTCGGTGGATTGCATTTGGACCAAGTCAAGAAGATGAGAAGCCTTCAAGTGAAGACTTCAAGAAGATGAAGACTTGTGTCTAGTATAAGATTTTTATTTGTTTTAGATAAAAATGTAAAGGATAGAATAGATTGGTGGATTGCTCAAGTCATATCACACACACACTCTTGAGATTTAATTGTCTTTTCATAAAAGAATTTTTAGTTAGAAAAGACTCTTCCATTTTGGTAAAAAGATTTTTCCTTATGACAAAATATATGTCTTGGTTTTTGATATTCATGTTTACATCTTTCAACCAAAACCAAGTTTAGTGCTCTATGTCAAAAACTAGATATTTCATCTTGATTGTGTAGTGGATCATATCCATACACACTATGCTTTAAAGTATATCTTGTTTTGTATTTGATGAAAATTTGGAAAAACATGTTGTTTTAGAAAAAAGTTTTTTATTATGAGCCAATATTTCCAAGTTACAAAAAATAGTCAAATCTTTAATAACATGCCTTGATTTTGTGCAAGCATGTTTCTATATCATAAAACTATTTTTTGTAGAATTTCTAAGTATTTATGGAATTTTTTATTTAAGCCAAAAAGACCAATCTTTAATCCCAAAATTTTCAGGTTCTGGCAGTTCTGATTTTTCAGAACTGACAGTGGCCGGTCGACCGGGTCGGTCGACCGGACGTGCACAGACGTGCACGCCTGTGTGCACTGGAGAACGGTCGACCGTGCCGGTCGACCGCTTCAGAGAGCTTGGCTCTCAGGAAATCTCGGTCGACCGGGCCAGTCGACCGACAGAGAGTTTACTCTCTTCTCCAGTTGCTCGGTCGACCGGGTCGGTAGACCGGAGGCTGCAACGGTCGGATTTTGACCGTTGCCGGTCGACCGGACCGGTCGACCGGAAGCTCTGACAGAGCCCAACGGTCAGATTTTTCTGGCCTCTATAAAAGGGAGTTTTGTCATTGTTTTGAGCCAAGATTTTTGGAGACCTTAGAGCTGTTTTCTCATATTCATTCCAGAGGTTTTTTCTCCACAAAAATAGTGAGCTAATACTTCCAATCAAAAGGGAAGATTTTATAAGAGTGTTTATTGTGATTTCTGAGATTTTTCACCAAAGATTCTTTCCTTGCTTTCTCACACAAACACTTGAGCACCATTGAGCTATTCATCCTATAGGTGTTGTAGTGAGAGTTTTGTAGGTGATCAAGTGTTTAGATCACCAAGATTTCATCTTGTTCTTTGAGGAGACGGGCAGTGTGCTCGTTGTGGTGTGGAGTTCGGGTGTGAACTCTTATGGTGCGAGGTGCGGCCTCGACGAGTCGGTGGACTTGCGTGTGTAAGGGACTTGGGAGTCCGAGGATTGTAGGTGTTGCGGCACCAAGGAGAGATCGGTTGGATCGTGCATAGTGGAAATCCTTCGTGTGTCGAAGGCGGGGATGTAGAGCAAGTGTGCTCGAACCTCGAAACAAACCCTTTGTGTTTGTGATTGCTCACTCTATCTCTCTCTCTCTCTTTTTGTCTCTTTTATATCTTGCATTCAATTATTGTCTATCTTTATATGCTTGATATACCCTTGTGCTTAATTGTTATATAATTGCTTGGGATTGATTGTCTAACACTTGTATTCAACCAAGAGAGCCAACGCGGCACCTCACCCATTCAAGGGGAATCTAGAGGAGTTTGTCCAGAGCCTCGCAAGGGGAATTCGGCAACACTCTTGTGTTATACATAAGTGTTTAATTAAAAGAAGTTTAATTTGGTCAACTTAGTTTTAATTCCACATTATTTGTTCATAAGTGACCATTAGATTAGCCATCACCTATTCACCCCCCCTCTAGGTGAACTTACAGGCCTTAGTTAAGTCGAAATTCAATTGCTTGATTGCTCATAAGGCTCGGTGTTCTAACTCAAGGGGCAAGTGACAAGGTTTGCCATAGACTAACCTATAGGGAGACATTCCTAGAATCGTCTTGAAGGCGGTCCTGTAGGCCCATAGAGCATCTGCAAGTTTGATGGACCAATCCTTCCGGTTTTGGATCACAGTTTTCTCCAATATAAGCTTGACTTGTCTATTTGAAACCTCAACTTGCCCACTGGTTTGAGGATGATAAGGTGTGGACAACTTGTGAGTTATGGCATACTTTCGCATAAGGGCTTCAAAAGATCTTTTGCAAAAGTGAGTGCCATTATCACTGATGATAGCACGAGGGGTTTCCGAAGCGGGAAAAAATGTTCTCTTTCAAAAACTTTATGACAACTTTGTTATCATTAGTTTTACAAGGAATGGCTTCTAACTACTTGGACACGTAATCCACAGCAACCAATATGTATTGGTTCCCAAATGAATTAGGAAAAGGACCCATAAAGTCGATGCCCAAACGTCAAAGAGTTCTATTTCTAGAATGGGTTGAGGGGCATCATATTTCGGTGTGAGATCCTTCCTACCATTTGGCATCTAGGGCACGTCTTGCAATATTCATATAAGCATCCTTGAACAGAGTGGGCCAATAAAACCCACTTTGTAGTACCTTTTTAGCAGTTTTGCGGGGACCAAAGTGTCCACCGCATGCAAGTTCGTGACAGAAGGATAAAATACTCTTAACCTCCTCATCAGGAATGCATCTCCTAAAAATTTGGTCAGAACAGTACTTGAAAAGATATGGTTCCTCCCAGAAGAAATACCGGACTTAGGACAAGAACCAGTGCACATCGTTTTGGGACCAATGAGACGGAGTTTGGTTTGACTAAGTAATTCACTATATCAGCAAACCAAGGTTCCCTAGAGATAGCTAAGAGATGTTCATCAGGAAAATCCTCATTGATGGGTAATTCGTTGCATGGAGAATTAGGGATCCGTGAGAGGTGGTCAGCAATGACATTTTCTACGCCTTTCTTGTCTCGATCTCAAGATCGAATTCTTGAAGAAGGAGGATCCAACGAATGAGTCGGGCCTTGACATCCTTCTTCATCATGAGGTACCTAAGCGCAGAATGATTGGTGAAATGGTGGTTTGGACCCTAGTAGGTAGGGACGAAACTTCTCTAAGGTAAACACTACTGAATTCCTTCTCGGTTGTAGTGTAGTTCATTTAAGCATCGTTTAGAGTCCTACTAGAGTAGTAGATCACATGCTGCTTTGTTATCAAGTGTTGTCCTAGGACAGCGCCTATGGCAAAATCAGAAGCATCGCACATGATCTCAAATGGCTTAGACCAATCCGGTGCAGATATGATTGGTACAGAAATAAGCTCTCTCTTAAGCTTCTCCTAAGAATTTATGCATTCAGTATCGAAAGTGAAGGACACATCCTTAGCTAACAGATTGTCAAGGGCCTAGCAATTTTGCTAAAATCCTTGATAAATCGTTGGTAAAAACCAGCGTGTCCTAAGAAGGATCTAATGTCCTTAACGCATTTGGGTATGGAGACTTAGCAATAACCTCGATTTTGGCTCAATCTACTTCAATTCCTTTCTTGGAGATTTCATGACCCAAGACAATTCCATGTTTTACCATGAAGTGGCATTTCTCCCAGTTCAGTGTCAATTCTTCTCAGCACAACGTTGGAGGACGAGTTCAAGATGGTGGAGATATTGAGTGAATGAATCTCCGTAGATGGAGAAATCATCCATGAAGATTTCTAAGAAGCGTTCTACCATATCTGAGAAAAGACTCAACATGCAACGTTGAAACGTTGCTGGGGCATTGCATAAGCCGAAGGGCATTCGAGGATAAGTAAATGTCCCAAATGGACATGTGAACGTAGTCTTTTCTTGGTCCTCAAGAGCGATAGGGATCTGGTTATAGCCCGAGTAACCGTCCAAGAAACAGTAATACTCGTGACCCGCCAAACGTTCAAGCATTTGATCAATGAAGGGAAGTGAAAAATGGTCCTTACGAGTTGCAGCATTTAGTTTCCTATAGTCAATGCAAACTCGAATCTTCGTGGGAAGTCGAGTTTGAACCAACTCTTTGTTCTCGTTTTCCACTACGGTGAAACCAGATTTCTTTGGGACCGCGTGGTCAGGACTGACCCATTGGCTATCAGAAATGGGATAATCCATTGTCTAAGAGTTTTATGATTTCAGCATGAACAGCCTCTTGCATTATAGGGTTTAACCTACGCTGCGGGTCTCTTTTGGGTGTGGCGTCCTTCATTGAGATGGATGCGGTGTTGAACGATGGTTGGACTTAATCCCTTGATATCAGTCATAGTCCACCCGATGGCTTCCTTATATTTTCTTAGAATTGCTTTCAAATCTTTTTCTTCCCCGTCATTTAAATGGGAGGCAATGATGACGGGAAAGGTCTCTTGTTCGCCTAGATAAGCGTACTTGAGATGCGCAGGTAGGGCTTTCAATTCTAAGGAAGAGGAAGGCTCACTAGAGGGACTAGTCAAATCTGTTGGCTCAATTGTTGGTGAAATAGGGTTTGAGGCCCAATTCACAGCAGAATCTACAACTTGATCAAGATTAAGTTGTCAGACTCTAACTCGAAGTCAATCTCCACTTCTGATTCTAATTCTTCCGTGTTCACTTGTCAGTTCTCAATTAGGTTGACTTCAAATGTTTGGTCCTCGATATCGCGGGGGTTGTTTTCCTATATTGAAGACATTGACTTCTCTAGTCATGTCTCCAAAGGTTAACCTCATAGACCCATTCCTACAATTGATGATGGCATTAGCAGTAGTAAGGAATGGTTGACCAAGGATAACGGAGTTTGAGCCCTACGATTGGAGTGGACACAAGTTTGTCTCCAGAACTATGAAATCGACAGGGTATATGAACTCTCCTACCCGGATCAGGACATCATTAATTTTCTCTTTTGAACTTTAACAGAACGGTCAGCCAGTTGGATGGTGACTCGAGTTGGACTAAGGTCACCCAACCCGAGTTGTTGATAAACAGAGAATGGAAGCAAGTTGATACTTGCCCCCAAGTCAAGAAGTGCACAACTAATCTCGGCTTGTCCTATTGTGCAGGCAATGGTGGGACTACCTGGATCTTTATACTGACAGGGATAGGACCCGATAATAGCTCACTAATATTAGTGGCTAAGAGACCTTCATAGGAACATTAGTCTTTCTCTTCTTGGTGCACATGTCCTTAAGAAACTTAGCATAGGAAGGAACTTGTTGAATGGCATCAAGAAGTGGCACATTTATCTTCACTTGTTAAACATCTCGATTTATCTTGTCCATGTGCGGATTTTGCTTGTTGTTTTTCAACCTATTAGGAAATGGTACTATAGGCTGGTGCACCTGGCTGGCTGACTTGTCTTTTTCAGACTCATCAGAATTGGAAGAAATTGGATTAGATGAGGTGGAGGCTTGATTGTGGTTGTGCTGAATGGGATTGGGTGGTGTTGGCACTTGGTTATCAACTCTCTTTCCTGACCTCAATGTATGGATAGCATGACATTGATTGAATGAAGGATCCTCAGCCAAATGAGCTTGTTGGGAATTCCTCGGATTGGTGACTGGCTGACTAGGCAGGGTACCCTTTTGTCTCTCATTCTGTGGTTTGGCTAGTTGACTCATTAGAACCTCTAACCTCTGAATGGTCTGCATGAGAGAGTCTTGGTTTTTCATATATCTCTCCATGTTTCTTTCAAAGTCAGTCATTCTCCTTTCTAATTGAGGATTCTGGAAGGAGGATTGTTGAGCTTGGTTGGGAAAGTTTTGTTGATAATTCAGAAGTTGGGTGGATGATTGGGAGAATTATTATGGAAATTGGAGAAGTTGGGTTGATGATTGGAAGAATTATTATCATGATGGAAGTGGCTAGCATGATTGGATCGTGAATGTCATTGTTGTTTTGGCTCCATGAGAAATTAGGGTGATTTCTCCAGCCGGGATTGTACGTTGGTGCGTAAGGATTGTTGTTCGGCCTTGAAAAGCCGCATTCATCGTTTCATGGTAGGATTGCTGAGCCTGAAACACGGGCACTCCTCGAACACATGATTCATGGCTTGACAATAAGTGCAGCCCCGGGGTGAAATTGGTTCGGGCTGACTTGATTGACTGGACTTGGTTCTTTCGTTTCTAGAGCTTCCAGTCTTCTAGCCAAATTAGCTAACTTAGCCTCATTAGCGATAGACGATTCGATGAAATGGAGACCTCTTTTGAAGAGATGGAGTTAGGATTCCTAGAGGTCTCACTAGCAAATTCCCATTGGATGGTCTTCTCAGCCAAATTTTCATACAAATCCCATCCTACATCTTCATCTTTCTGCAAGAAACCCCCTTGGCACATACTTTCTAAGAGGGTTTTGGTGGAATAGTCTAAACCTCATAGAGAATTTGGCATTGTCGCCATTTCTCTATTCCATGGTGTGGACATTGGACAAGGAGGTCCTTAAAGCGTTCAAAGTACCTCCAGAGCGGTTCACTAGGTTCTTACTTGAATTGCATGATCTCTTTCTAATGAGAGCGATTTTATGGATAGGATAGAATTTCTTCAAGAAAACCTTGATGAAACCATCCCAAGACGTGATGGAACCGGCTGCTAAGTTGTAGAGCCACTTCTTTGCTAGGTTCTTAAGTGCGAATGGGATAAATCTCAACCTAATAGCGTCGTCTACAAGTGTGGGATTTTCATCATTAGACATACTTCCTCAAATTCTCTTATGAAGAAGTAGGCATCTTCAGACTCTAGACCATGAAACTTAGGGAGTGTGTTGATGAATTAAGGCTTGAGCTCGAAATTGTATTCACCAACCGATGGAAGTGAAATGCAAGATGGAAAGTGAGGTCCTAATGGGATAGAACCTATCCTGCAGTGATGTTGATTGAGCCATTACCGGATCTGGTCTTGGTTCAAACTTGGTGGTGATGTGTTTCTAGTCAACCTAGATGAATTAGGGTCTCTCGACCACACTTGCATAGACAAATACAATCACAATCACAACAAGTTCAAATAACAGTCAACAATAGAAATCAACCAAGCCTAGTCTAAGGTACCTGGACCTAGACAACTCCTAACTGGTTGATTGTCCACAAGAGGTTGAATGTAGACTTTGACCACAAGCTAATCAGCCAGGTCAAGGCAAGATTGGTGGGAGGTTTTCCGTCAAAGACGTTCCTTAATTAAATAACCACCAATCTTCGGCTTTCGGCCCTCAATCCCCTTCCTAGACACTGATTTGACAGGAGTCAATTTCCAACACCTTCCCTCTTTAGGATAATCTCCTAGTGAGTTCGAGTTGTCCCTAAGGCCAACGTCTATCAGATTTTACTTAAGCTTAGGTTTGTGAGTGCTTGGAGTCTGATTTTTGGGCCAAGGAAGGGTGATTAAATCCCCACCTTATCTTGTTGTTGGGTGTTGCCCTTAAAATCAATTTGTGTGTACAAAATAAGATTCATTCAAAGCGATATAAATCAACCAAGAATTGAGTCCTATTCTGAATGCAATACGTACGTACCTTGCTTCAGCACTCTTCAACAGTAAAGTAAAGGAATTGAAAAGACTCGTGCCTAGAATGCAAATGTCTAATCAATTTTAACTTTGCAACAAGTATTTTACTGTTGATTTAAAACAGGGATGTTGGATAGCAAAAATAGCACAAATATGACATATAAAAACTGAAATTTTTGCAGCAATATGTCCTGCAAAATAAAGTTTTTAGTAGTCCATGAATTTTTTCAGATTTTGCAAAGCAATTTCTTGAAATTTTGTTTCCTACTTTCAAGAGTAGGGGCACAGAATTTGTAAGTCTTCTTGGCAAAGCTTGAATGCTAGATCTTGATCTTCAAGTCCCTGAAACAAACACACAAAACTTGTTAAAACAACTACACCGTTCCCTCCCCGGCAATGGCGCCAAAAATAGATTGCTAAAATAAAAGAAACAATCAATGAGTTTAAGAATTTACCGTGTAGCTCGTGGCTAACGTGTCGTGTCCACAAGGAGGGATGCGATGGAAGCTTTTCGGTGAATCGTTTTAAAATAAGAAATTTTGTTCGTTTTTTAGGAAAAAGAGAATGGAAAGAAAGAGATGAATGAAAGAAAAAATTGTAACTTTTAGAAAAGGTTTGGAGAAGGTGATTTAGAAAATTTGGAAATTGTTTTGTTGTTTGTAATAATAAAGAAAGTCTAGGCTCACTATCTCACTACTCAATTGTTCATTCTTCTCTTAAAATGTGAAGTCCCTCAAATGATCATCTGTAAAACTTAGAGTTAACTTTTAGAAAGCTTTAAGTAAAGCACATAAGATGTGAGAAGAGTTGAGTTTTTTTTCCTTTAAGAAATCGTAGTAGAATGGAATATTAAAACATCAAGCGCGAAGAAGCAAGAATGAATTAAAAATAATCCATAGAAGTTCATGAAAGAATGTGAATTCAACTATCTATACCCATCCTCATGTGCCTTCAAGAATACTTTCAAAAAGAAAAGCTTTTAAGTAAGGCATTCATATGAGTCATGGGTCTTTTTCTTTTAAAAACAAGAGAGAAGAAAAGCAAGAGAGAGTTCGATAGCAAGCCAAGAAAAACGTTTAGTTATCCATGGAGAAGGAAGAAGAAAACAAAAACATAATGCAAACCATACCGTACTGCAAGTTGAAGAGAAATGGCTCGACTTTTGTATTGCTGTCACTTCAATCTTCAAGTACAAGCTCTCAGTCCTCTCTCTCACAAGTTTTGAAACTGGACTAAAAATTAAAAAGCAAGATTACAACTTTGTTGGCCAAAGGCCTTCCACTCTAGTTTTGATGATGATTAACTCATGTAGTTATGTGTACTAATAATCTTGTGATTTTAGTTTCAGATCATTAATCAAGTTATTAGTAGGTGATTAGCTTCAACAAGATGATTTGGAAGCTTTCACATGTTGATTCAAGAGCCCGAGCGTCAAAGATCATATATAGCACTTGCTCGGTGGATCAAAGAGTTTTGGATCGAGTCGGCTTGGAGACAAGAAGACATCGGTACCATAGTTTAGGTTTGTGTTTAGATCCAAAATTGTAAATATTAGAATAGTATGATATGCTCAAGTTCACAACACACACACGTTTCATGTTTTGAATATTGGTTTTCGGTTTTTCCATTTTTGATTAACCGATCTTGGTTTTCATGAATAGATAGATTCAAAATAAGTTTACAGGTTTAATGTATATTAGATTTGTTCTATATACATGCATGCTTAATTTCCTAGACAAACTTAGTTTGACTTACTTATCATGTGTTTTATGTTTTGGTATTTTTAACAAAACATATTTTGGAATTAATGTCTCAAAAACTATGATATATATATATCTATATATAATAATATATATATATATATATATATATATATATATATATATATATATATATGTTTCATGTATATGGATTATATCCATATACATCATGCCTAAATGTTGTTTAAATATCAATGTTTTGTATTTGGATGAGTTTGGACAAACCGTATTTCTATTCAAAAATCCAAGTTTTTAGAAAATACAGTTTTGGTTTTTGGGAAATATAATAAGACACAAAAACAGTTTTAATTGCTTGATATTTGAGTCAAAACTTTTATCATATGTTATATATCAATGCAATTTGTCAAAACTATTTTTGAGGATTTTTAAATAGTTTACAAGAATTTATTGAATATTTAATCCATTTGTTTTTCTGACCAGAAAAGCTCTGCCAGGCTAGGTCGATCGACCCAAACGGTCGGCCGCACCAAGTAGCGGTCGACCGTTCGGGTCGACGACGTGCACGGATACGTGCACGCTGGCTGCCACATGGTCCGGTCGACCGCACGGGCGACTGACTGTATGCAGGCTAGTCTCTGTTTGTTTCAGTCGACGGGCGGTCGACGGTAGCTGGCAACGGTCAAAATGTGGACGTTGTCCGGTCGACCGCACGGTCGAGCGGTAGGGTATTTTGACAGTTTCTGCTGCCAACAGCTATATTTTTCTGGGGGCTATAAATACCCC